>VWYH01009253.1:82442-169559 GCA_013399365.1 Pampusana beccarii
TTTTTTTGTCTTTTGTTTGTTTTTTTGGTCTGTTTTTCTTAAACCTGAAATATAGTAGAAATTGTGTATATCAGCAGAGGACAACATGTTTTAAAACTTTTGTTTTCCTAGCAGGCAAATTTCTTGCAGTATAATGTTATGTGAGCCAGTCTATGTCATGTCAATCCTACCTTTGGATTGTGTCATATATAGTGTCATATATAAACCTGAAGATCTTTTGAAATGGACAGGTTGTTTGTGCATTTGGTTGGTACACAAACTCTCCAGCAAATAAACAGCATCTGAAAGGAATAAACAGAAGGGTAGACCAGAAAAAAAAAATTGTAAAAGGCACAGTTGGTGTCTCTGAGTTAAAAAAAAAAATCTGGAGCACGTGAAAAAATTGTTGTTAATGTTTTCATTCTGAATGAAGCTTTTTCCTGAGTTGCGCTCTCCTCCTGAGAAGCCTGTTCTTCAGCCAAAGGTTTCCCAGAATTTTTATTATGGCTGTGAGAGCATATTTAATTAGTAAGCTGGAATGGCCGCAGAGCAGTTTAGGCCAATCTGCAGTTAATTACTGTACCAGTGTTTATATTCTGAGAAAAGGGCTAAAATTAAACAAATGTATGCTTGCCATTTTTCTTTGTTCTGTTGCAAAATGCCATAACCTGGGAAGAATCCGGCGGCCTGCACTAGCCACCGAAAACTAAGTGCTAATGCTAAATACTCATCTTGGCTTCCTGGTTTCTTTTGGCACAAAGATGTGTAGTGTTTATGAGAGGACTTGAAATCTGGAGTTTCGTTTTCCAGTATTAAAAGACTTGAAGCAATTAACTAGGTCCATCAGTGACACTTTGCCACAGATTAAAAAAAAAAACCCGACAAAAACCGCCTTTAAAAATCCTTTTAAAAATTCACACCTCTTCCCGCTTTTTGGAATAAAGAATAAAAAAGTTAGAAGTGTTCCTATGGTTTTTAAAGAGACTTTGTCTTTTCTACTTGCACGTACACACACTTTTCTCCTTACAAATCGTTGTATTTTGCATTTGCTTGGTCGTGTTTTATCTCGGTCGATGCAGAGCTGTGTTTGCGTTCACCAGGTGATGTGTAACCGTATTCTAGTGACCATCCACCCTATTGGAGAAATGTATTTCTTTTGGTGTTGTTTTGGATAATGAGGAGGGGAAATCCATGTGTTGTGGAATGATACGATAGATGTTGCCAGTTGTTTAGAGAATTACCTTTTGTTTCACCTTCTTGTGTAGCAGTGCCATATTAAATCTACGAAATTAAAGAATGCATCTAAACTTATACCAAATCTTTGATTAACTACTTAACGTGGACTTCCGGGCTCCATTGATAAATATCAGACAAGTGTTTATTTATAAAATAGACAGTTGTATTGCATAGTTAATTGCGTGTAATGTATGACTTCAATTTTCTGATGAATTTGCAGAACAACTGGAAGCGGGGAATAGCTAGCAGTGTTATGGGGGAAAATGTCAGGGAGATGTCAAGTGCAAAACCATAAGAAAGCTGTTTTTGCTGTGTTCTTGCAGATGTTGCAGCGACAAGGCAGACTCGGCCTGGCTTAGCATTTTTCACAGTTCTCTCTCGGTGTCTCTTACCTGCACGGAGAGTCTGGCTTGCAGTGGGTTACTCGCTTTCCTGGGGATTTCTGCTTTGCCTGTTAATGCTTGTGTGTGGATGTCTAATGGGGGGGGAGCTTGAGCCACAGTCCTTTTATCTTGGCGGGGGCTTTAAAAAGATCAGTCCCCCACCCAGCTGTCCCTTTTCATGGAATGTATAGAAATAAATATTTTTGTGATAACTGATCTGCAGCTGAATTTGGCTGAAGGAGGTTTGGAGGTGAGCACTGAGTTTTCCTTTTTTCCTTCCCCAAACACACATGCATGTAGGAATGAATTGTTCTTGAGCATTTGCATAAACTGTTTTCATATGGCAGACAAGTTTTTTAATGTTAAAGACTGATGAAACAACCTTTGTTTAGCCTGCCTTCCCACTAATAGTGTGATTTCCTTCTCAAGTCTGTTTATCGCTCTGAGAATTAAGTTGTAATAGAAAGATGCTCGGATCATGGTGTGTTAATACGGATGGTTGAATTGCCTTTTTCTTCTGAGCTCAACTCCGCCTGATTCAGTTGTCGACTGTCTCTTCCTCCCCCTCCCCAGCAAAGTTTTCAGCATTTGGAATGGAATGTGCGTGTGCTATCAGCCGAGCGCTAAAAATGATTTAGCAAGTAGTTTGCCCACCATAAAATGGTGAGGGTCTGAGGTGCCCATAACCTGGATTTTTAAAGCTAGAAACTGTATGGCATTCTCTCAATTTTGTTTTGTTTTGTTTACTCTTTCTTGCTGGGCAAAGTGAACTTGTAGTTACCTGCCCAAAGCGTAGTACTGGATGCCCTGGCTAATTATTAAATGCATTTGTGTAGCCCTTGACATTGTAGGCGAGAATGAACTCGGCACATGACTTGAAGGTCCCTCTTGGAAAGGCTGGTGTTTTTTTGGAGTTTGGTTGTTGATCTGCATGTTTAGAGGGATTCGAGAGGCAACGCCAAGTTCTCCTTGTTGCTAGTTACCATTCAGCTTATGCTCTTAGGTGGATCAGACTTCTAGTTTGTACACCAGTGTGACCTTCCTGATGTGTTTTTTCCTTGTTGCAACATCATATTGGGTTTATAGGCGCTTAACTGTTCCCTTCTTAATAAACAGTGCTGTATAGCTGTTGAGACTCATCTCTTCCCAGCGTACTCATCATCCTTCCGTAATGGCTTCTCTAACGTTTTACTGGCCTAACTCACTTGAGGGGTCTTTTTCTCTCCCCGCACCCCAGTTGATGTGCGAGGGATATATATGGATGATTAAAGGTTGTAGTTTTGGGAAATGATGCCATTTAAGAAGCATGTTTGAAGTGTTGAGCGCGCAGAGCAAGTCTTTTATATCAGTGCAGGCCTCGGGAGGAGGAGATGTTTTTCTATGTATAGAAACTTCCGTATAGGATGGCAAAAGAAGGTTGCAAGGGGGGTTGCCTGTCTCTTTAAGTGGGTTTATAATTGGCTAGGAATTTTTGTCAGCTTAGTCACTGCAGCATTCAGCGGATGAGGGAAAAAAAACCACAGGCCCCAACCGTTAGAGGCCGTGGATAGGCTCTGTCATCCCAAAGGAATGCATGTGAACAAAACACTTTGTGCAGCGCAACCGTTGGCCTAAACAGTATTGCATTCTTAAAGCAGGCTCTGAGTCACATGGAGCAGATGGATTGTTTCACTAAAATGGAAGTTATGTATCACTGAGCACTCCGATCGAGCTTCTAAGTGTGGTTCGAATAGGTCACGATAGGCGGGTGTGATGAAGGGGTGTAAAGGTAAAAAAAAAAACAAACAACAACCCAAAACAATACAAAAAATCTAAACGAAACAAACCCGACAAAAACAGGTCCTTGTTCTGCGGTTGAAGTAGTTTTTGTGGCATTAAAAAGGCAGGAAAGTCTTTTGCTTTGTTAATTACTGGTCTGGTGCACCCCTGTAAGGATTTCTCTCTAGATTTCGAACAAGCGTGGCCTTAATTCTGAGGCACTTTGTGTTTGTCCGGCTTCATGCTACCCAAACAAATTCAAAGAAAGCCCTGTTGGGGGGGAGGAAGACACGAAAAACACCAAACCAAACCAAACCCCAAACCTATTGGCTCTTCTCACAATGAAACCAGCTGCTCAGCTCTTTTTCCGTGACCCTGCCCAGACTTTCGCCCCAAAATCTCTCTTGCAGCCGTTCTCTTTGGTGGACACAGCGTATTGATCAGTGAGAGTCGGTAGCTCTGTCTCTGTGGGTGGCATTACCCTTTATTTGGCTTTATGTCTTCCCTTTAAGGGGTTTGAAAGGATCTGATAGGAGTGTTGCCAGTCTCCAGCCTCCAAAGCATGCAGAGGAGGAGATGTGACTTCTGGCTAAACAAATTCAGAGCTGTCAAGTGCTATTTTTTAACTTTTTTTTTTCCTGCTGTTTTGTAGGGAATCCTCTTTCAGGAGTGGTCTAGGATTTAACGGAAAACCCAAGCTCCAGTTGGTCGGTATTGACATCTGCTATCGTTTGGCAGGCTGTTGCTGTTTGGGAGCGGAGCAAGTTTGGAGGTCTTAATCTGGTTATCGCTAAGGCGGGTGTTTGAGAATTAGTGCCTCCCTGTGTAGTTTTAATTGAATCTTAAATCATTATAAAGCAAAGGGGAAACATTGACTAAATTCAGTTCCATCTCTGGAGCTTTCCTCATGAAGGCAGCACATGAATAGGAACTCTCTTAGAGAAGATGCTTTACTTTTTAAGTGCCTGATGAAGGCTGTTTGGCAGAATCAGAATTGACTGGTCCATGTGAAACACCGCGTGCAGAGCCGAAATTGCTGTGAGTCACCGTCTGCTCTGTCTTTTGTGATCTGAAAGTCTGGGATAAAATACTGCAGTGGGTGTTACAGATAAAATCCAGTATGCAAATCTTTAATTCAGAGATGAAGCGTTCTTCCTCTTGTGCTCGCTGCAGTCGTTTGTGTGCATCTACTTCTCTTCTGTAGAAGAGGAATTCAAATAATCAGTAATACCTTGCTCCAGAAAATGAAGGGAGTGATGGCAGGGAAAACAAATAACCTTTCCAGCAAAACAGCTGTAGAGAGTTTGTTAAATTCAAGGGCTGGTTTAGGGTCAAGTTGTTTAAAGGAGAATATAAGTAGTTGGAATGTATCTTACAGATGGAAAAAATAATATTCTTCCTAGGCAAAGATTTTATTCTTTTCTTGGTATGGTTAAAATTGCTTGCACGTGGCAGATGATCTTTTTAGGTTAAATTGAGGTAAGAGAGAGGGCGTTTTTGGGATGGGGAGTGCAGTGGAAATCTTTCGGTGCAGCACTGCCTGCTGCAAGTGGGAGGTCCCTGGAATCTGTGGTGGTTGCAGGTCCCAGCCTCTCTGTCTTCTTGTGACTTGGGGACAGGGCTGCCTGGTCTAAAAGAGATGTTTTGCTCTGAACTGGTGTTGCTGTAGCGCGGCACTGTTTTTGTCACACTCGGACCTGTGGGCTGTACCTGTGCTGTGCTGGTGGGGCTCTGGATACAGTGTCCGCGTGCTTCCCGGTTAGGTTGAACAGCATGCATGTAGTACCTGAAAACTTCAAGCTGTGAAGCTTTCTTGCTTTTCTTGTCTACTTACTGAATATTTATTAACATGGTATCTGGCCTGGGATGAGGGAGGAGGAGGAAATAACTGTTGAACAACACAGGGCCTACCAGTCATCATAAACTGTGCAAAGCTCTGTGCGCATCCTCCAAGACATGTACTTTGTTTACATTAGGCATGATTAATAAACAATATCTGTAATAGGGTTACTTCAAGGAAATTGCTTAGCAAGAAGTAAAAACGTTTGCTTTTCTGTATGTGCTGAGTGGGCTGCATGATCTGACCTGTATGCGAGGGTGCTGTCTGGACAAAGAACGTCATGAGCAAGAGGACAGCTATTTTGCAATGTTATCCTACTCATTCTTCCAGTATCCAGGAGACACTGGAATTGGTGCAAATAACTCTGTGCCATGCCTGGTTAGACAAAGTGCCTTAAAGAAGGAGTTAAAAAACCCCCTAAAATGGCGACATCGCAACCCCCAAATCTTACTAGTAAAGACTGAAGGAAAAGGAGAGTTTCCTCCTCGCCTGTGTTCCAGCAACACCAGCAAGCGCGGCAGTAACTTGCCCGAGTTCTCGCAAGCTGTGCTCCTGTCTTCCTTCTAAGACCTTTGCCTTTTCTGTCCTCCCCTTCCAAAACACATTCGAGAAACTGGGAACCTTCCCTTTGCCTGCCTGGTCCTTATCGGTGTTCTCTCCAGCAGCACAGGATGGTGTGCCCGTCCATTTCGTTCTGCTGTTGCTTGGGAAGCCGATGAGCAGAGGCAGCGCGGCTGCCGGGAGGAATTCCTTTCCAGCAGTTTTGCGAGAAAAGTCAGCAGGATTAGGGCCTGGTTAGAACTTGACGTTTCAGCAAATCTGCTATGCAAACCATTTGGGTGAGGGAGAGAGCAACCAGAGTGGCAACCAACTTTGCTGGAGGCAGAAACGAACTGTGGGAACAAGAAGGAGACTGTCTTGTTCTCTATAAACCGTAGTGCTGCTTAGGGCGTTATTTTGGCGTGCTTGAGTACATGCATATATATACGTACTTTTTCTTTTCTGCAGTAACACCCCAAGTTACTGTCTGTCGTGGCTTAGAGGAAACAATTATTTCAAAAGCCTTTCTTAATAGCTTTCTTAATAGTCTTTGGAGCTGCTCTGATGTTTTGCTGTTTGGATGTGCCTGCTGGTGCCAGATCGTGCACTGGATCTCTCTGTTCTGGAGCACCTACCTAGTTACCTATCTAGGCAGGGAGCATTGGAGCATCTCCCAAGTATTTAAAAATAGAAATAAACATCTTATGCTTGCTCTTCCTTCCTTGATTAAATTTATAGGGTTTGTGTTGGGCTTGTTTTGGTTTGTGTGGGTGAGCGGGTGTGTCGTGGGGATGAAAAAGTAATTGCAGGAGAGCTAGAGTCAAAGGAATATGTTTCTGTATTAGTTTGGAAGCCATGAGGTCTTTGGTCACTTTACTTTCTGGGGTCAGTTTACATGGTGGTTCTGCTTTCTGTGCTTTTAAGATAAGTTCATTTTTTTCTTGGTTCCCAGTGAGTGTCAAGTGAAGTGCAGCTGCTGTGGGAGGTTGCAGGCACAGCAGAGGTGTCTCTCAGGTGGCTTGGGCCACTGCCATGAAGCATTTGGAGTATCTGGAGAGAGGCCTTCGATTGCATTACCCCGGGAGCACGTACAGAAGGTAGATCTCATCATCAGACTGCTGGAAAGACAGTCTGCAAGCAGTAGCTTTCTAGGATACGATAAGTGAAGAAGTGTAGTGATTGCAGGAACCAATAGAGGAATCTACAGACGCAATTGTAGTGATGTGTTCTTGATTAAAATTAGGTGAAGCAGGTATTGAGGTCACTCTTTATTTTGTTGTTAAGTGTTTTCTTGTGCTAGTGTTTTTCTCCGTTCTTGTGAAGCAGATGTGGTTTAACCTACCTGTATGGTGCAGTAATGAACACTTAGACTGTTGTGTGTAATATGTGGAAATTAAGATTAGCAGAAATAACAAAAACACAGTGTTTGTGCTGCTGCAGATGTGAGAGCTAATGGGACACCCAGGGGCAAACGATGAACCAGTTAAACAGGGACCAGGCACTCTGGTTTAGCAAGCCGTTCTATTTTGAACACTAGAGATGGATAGAAGTTAGACAGTGGTTGCAAACTTGGTTGTTTGATTTTTGCCTCAGTGCTTCCTGAGCCAAGCTGCCTTAATTACATGAGGGAAATGCTTCTCAAAATGACTTCCAGATAAATCATTATCTGTACTCGAATGACTCTTACATCTGTAGCAGTCCTGTCTCCAGGTGAGGGGAGTATTCCTGAGGGTCTGTTCGCTGTGTGTTGGAGGATCTATTAACATGTTTTAGTCTGTTTTCTCACTACGTGTTGTATTGGACTAAGCAAGAAAATTGTACTTGTAGAGAAGAATGTTCTGGGCCAGGTGGTCTTTGTAGGATGCGTTATAGGGGGCTGTTTGATTTGTCTTCAGCACGGTGGTTTGTGAATTGGAGCCTCCAGCAGACTAATGGTTCCAAGCCTTTGCGTTTTGTAGTGCCGGGTAACTTTAAAATGATGTATCACTCTGGCAAACGTATTGCTTTGTGCTGAAACAAAGGAAATTTTGATCTCCGGTTAGCTGATGCGAAAGGCCTTTGCGGATGTTGATAAAACGCAAAGAGTGCAAGCGATCTTGGGGAAGGTTGCGTCTGTTTCCCTGCTGGTTTGGGCCGTGCCTTTGGTGGACAAATGATTTGGTGGCTTGTGTCGCCGTGGTGCATGTACCAGTGGCTTCAGGTAAAGCGCAGGCCGAGATGGGTTTGCAGAGGCCTGTCCGCATCAAGTGAACTTCCATTGCAGAAGCATCTCTTGCTCCCCTCCTGTTCTTACTCTCTGGGTGTTCTGCCCAAGCCAGTTTGCAAACCATTCATGCTGAGCTTTTCTGTGTGAACTGTGTGGCGTCTTGCTCCATCCTAGGACAATATTGATAAAATTAAAGGCGTTCTCCAATCCATGGGAAAGATTTTTGTATATATCAAGTTTGTTATTGGCAGAACTGCGCTGCAGCCTTAACGCTGATTTCTTGTTTCCTATTCCTTGTGTCATCAGTGTGATTTTATTTTTTTTCTTTCTATGAAGCATTGTGGTCATACAGTAACACAGTTTGGATTCCCGTTTTAACTATCTCTGTGTGTTATGAACATTTCATGGGAGAGATGCTCAGCTCTTTCCAGATATGGAAATTTTTTTAAAAAGTGGTGAAATTTGGGTTTTTCAGTGAGAGATAGTGATTGACTTTATTAATCTTCAGAAGTGTTCAGTTCTACAGCTCTCTGATGGGTGGTGTGACAGCTCAAATGTGAGGTGCCTGAAACCAGTAGTCCTATTGGAAAATCTAGGCCGGAGGATTCTGCCAAGTGTAAACAGTCTCATGGTGTGAAAAACAACCAAACAATTTTAGTTCATTAATATAATTTACTTGAAGACAGACAATGTACTTGACATGGCTGTTTATACCCCGGCTTTTATGCAATTTGTTTATCTGATTGATTTTTAAATTGGTTGGTTTAGAGCAGGCCAACAAAAAGTATCTCGCTTAATCTATAGTAGTAATTCCTAGATGGTCCAGTTACACTGGATTTGTTTATTGAAACAGGCACCTTAAAACGAATCTTCCAGTTGACTTCAGCAGGAGTTTCGTTGGTCCTTTCCATTGCTTTTTTTCCTTTTTGTAAGTCTGGAAGGCACAGAGCCTTCTGTTACTGCAGCTCTTTCTGCAGACAGCTGGGGGATAGAAACCAACTGAACTATGGAATTGGGTCCCATTCAAGTCCCGCTGGAGCCGACCGGTGGGTATATACACTGTGATTTCACTGCGGTTCATGGTGAAAGCTCCAAAACCGGCGTCTGGATGTGCGTGGTCTGCCCTGGAAGCAGTGCAGAGCGATCCCATCAGGAGTGAAACCAGAGAATTCTTGCAGGCTCTTCCTCTGTGTAAACTCCGGTCTAATTTTGTGGCCCTGGGAGCAGTTTCACCCCGTGCGCGGGGTCCCGTGGCTGTAATTGGGTTGGTGGAATCTCCCCAGCTCTGTGCATTCCCCAGGGTTTGTTGTTGTCAGACCTCATTTTCCCCCCCAACGCCCTTCATCCTCTTTTGTTAATCCATGAGGTTTGGGAATGTCTGAATAGTGTTTATTGCTTTTATTGTTTGGGTGGGAAAATGGCCACGGAGCTCTGATTGTTTTATGGCAGGAGAAAGGCCTGGTGGAACCCCAGGCACTTCTTTTTCTTTAACCCCAACAAGGAGTGCAGAAAAGTAACCAGTAATTTAATTCTAAGTGAAGAATCTCTTGCTGGTTATAGCCTAGGGACACGTTTTGAGTCCAAAAATCAACCAGAAAATAAATGTAATTACTTTCTAATATGTCTCGTTAAAGCATGGACCAGTCCGTCCTGCAAATGAATTTTGGAGGGGCTGGTGAGAGAGGATGTAGCCTTCAGTTTTGATGTAGATTATTAATTGTTGGATGTCAGCGCTTTCTCTGATAACGATGTTGTTGAGAACTTCCCCTGCGTGCCTGTGGGTGCCATGGAAGTGAACTCGGGACTCCAGCTTGTTTGGTCCTGCCTCATTGGGAAAGCTTTGTTTTGGGAAGGGGGAAAATAACGCTCCCTGCTTTTGAGTGTCCAAAACAAGCGCAGAGAGCTGGAGTGGTGATTTTGAACCTTGTGAAAAAAGCCGTATGTATTTTTCTTCGAAGGATAACTTAGTTTTATCTTGTTACTTCTTTCAAAAGCTCGTTGATATTAAAACATCAATAGACATAAATGATGAATTTCTCGTCTTGCCTTGCCATCTTTTATTTTTTTTTTAAAGATACCTTTCTGCAAATTGAAGCCCTTTGTCCCAGCATGCTTGATGTGTATTAAATGTATGAGTTTTAGGAAGATGCTGAGCAGTGCTCCTTATGCTCTGTATTCTTGCATTTTTCCTGTGGGTAAAGAGGAAAAATATTTCATAGAATATGTCCCTAAGAACCTCATTTAAATGCCTTTTAAACCCCTCCAGGGATGGTGACTCCCCCACTGCCCTGGGCAGCCTGTTCCAATGCCCCACAGCCCTTTCCCTGAAGAACTTTTTCTTAATATCTGATAATTTACTGTGTTCCTAACAGTTTAAAAAATAAATGTTTGTGGATACTTTGTGTCTGTGTTAATTTATGTGCTAAACACTGTTGATAATGCTTTGAGACGCGTCAGCTTGTTTGATGTTTTATGTTTTCTGTGTACAGAAATTTACATAGTGAAGTGTTTAAAATTGTTGTGACTACTCCAGTAAGAGAAGCCAGGTAATTTTTTACTATTGTTCTCTACATAAAATACTTTGAATACTCCGCAAACTGATTTTTTTTGGTTCACTTTTTCAGTAGTTAAAAAGGTTTAATTATATCACAGTATTTAGATTAATCTGAACTTGTGTGTCTGAATTGTGAAGGTCTTTACCTATATGCTGGATGATGTATTTGAGTCTGCTCTGTGTCTTTCTGTGTATGCGTAGTTATTTAAAATGGTCTTGCAGTTTAAGATGGTAGATTGAGCTCAGTTTATATCGCTGTCCTATACTTGCTTTATGGGAAAGTCGCTTAAGTTGTAGTGTCCCATCTGTCCAATAAGGAGGATAATCTTATTTAATGTGAGTGTTGTGGTGCACCAGTTAATGTTTGTGAGTGCTTGCAGGTGCCTTTTGAATACAGCATCAAGAATTGATGAGCATCTTGCTTGGAAATTGTGTTGATAAATGACTTTTTGTTAGTATTTAACCCTATTTGCTTACGTTGCACTGGAGCAGTGACATGCAGGACTATATTACTGCCATGCAGCTTGCTGTTTCTAGAATATAAATGTGTTTGGGTGTGCTGGAGTTTTTTTTGGAAGCACATGTAAAGCACATTAAGCAAAAAAGACTTAGATTCATCGCTTGAATATAAAGATCCAACAGGACAGTTTAGTGATGTTTTCTCCAGTATACTTTTTAAAGAGTCGAGGTATTGTATATTGGAAGGAAACAGCCGCAAGAAGGAATATCTGGTTCTCTTGTTATTTTTTTAACTCCTTGTTTTCTTTCATGTATCTACTCATATACCTAAGGCAAGAACAGAATACATTAAGCTTTTTGAAATAAGGGAACAAAAGTAGTCTTTTTAGCTAATATTCCGATTACCATAGTCTTTATCATATTAATTCATATTGCTCTGTCATTACTGGTGGGGAAGTGGCTTATGTGAACTAACTATATTTGCTCCAGGAAAGCCTGATAATATTAAAATTTTTAATTTTTTTTTCTTAAATGAGTCTCAGCAAGAGAGGCCAATGTTACCGGCTTGAATGAAGAGGGTATGAATCAAACTCTTAGCTCTTCTAAAAGGTTGGAAGTAAGTGAAGCATCTTATTTTATAATTCATTCATGATCCCGCTCTATTAGGAAGTGATCTGTTTTACTTAATGCTGTCTGCATTAAAAGTGAGACAAATTTCAGACCCTTTTCTCATCTCCAGGCCCAATCCAGTTAGGCATAAAAAGTGTGTGAGTGATATGGCTCTAGAATTGAATGGTCAAGGTGAATGTGAAGGTGAAATCAATTATCTCTAAAGTGCTGGTGCAGGTCTATCTTTGGGAATGTGAACTGCTGCTCTCATATTTGCTAAGAAGCCTTCAATGTCTACACATCCTAACACTGCTTTTTTCCCTTATTTTGAGGAGTTGATGCTTAAAAAAATGCCACCCACCATGAGTGCCAAAAAAGACATCCCCCCCAAATGAACCCTCTTGTTTGTTTCTTGAATTTGTAGTTGAAATGTCTCAGGCTCTTGATTAACAGTGGTGTAAAAGCTGTTTGTCCTTTTAGTATCTTTATCCAACCAAGTCCTGTTATTAAGGAATAATGTATATTTCCCCTAGAAAAATAGGTCAATTCTGTAGATGAAGTGTTTATTGAGTGGTAGTTTGTGAGTAGCCTGCGGAGGGGAAGAGCAAGTGACTTCGATCATTCCACAGAAATGCCAACCGTGCCACAGCCGTGCGGTGTCTGACGTGCTGTCTGACCTGCCATCACCTGGCAGTGCGGAAAAAGCACCGCTTGACGTGAAATGACAAATTTGGGCAGATTCATTTGGTCCAGGTATCGCTCAGGAATGTATTATGGATAAGGTTTTGGTGCATATTGATTTTTACTTTCAAGAAGGAAAATAATGCTGATATTATTATTATTTTTTTTTTATAGTCCGCTTCTGGCGTCCTATTGTAGCCTTCTAGGAGCATGACTATTCTTTAGGGCGTAGAAGAATTGGGAAAGTTTTTCTTGTAATAAAATAAGCCTTTAGCTAGCAAAAAATTTTGAGAGGGAATAGCTGGTTTGTGGATAGCGAATACAGAAATTTGAGTGTTGTGGTGGGAGAATGTTGGAAAGACAGAGGAATATGGACATTTCTGAGAGTGAACGTGACCAGAGTTCTTTCTGTAGGATCCCTTCTCAGAAAATATGGGTATGGCTTAGAAAAGGTAAAGTCGACTGAAATGAGTGAGGCTTAGATCTACGCACCGGGGAAGACGCGGTGATTCGGCTGTGGGGTAATGCTGTTGGAGGGACGGGGGAAATTTGTGCTCATGTATGGGGAAAATGAGATACAGAATACTTAAGTGACTTGATCAGATTCACATGCCTAAGACAGTAATCGCGGAAGGGAATCACATGCTGCCTGTCGGGTAATCCAGCTCGGAGGTTGTGCCTTGCCAGCTTAGCCGCAATAACAAGGACGTGGCCTTCCGTGCGTTCCCTGCGTGGATTGGCTATACCTGCGGATTTTTAAACTGAAACAACTTTGTGCATCAGTTTTAGGTCTAACTGCAGTCTGCGGACTAACATGAGAAGGTGGCATGAGTGTGTTTTTCTTGCTCCTTTGGTCACCTGCTACATTTGGGGATTTGCTGAAGAAGAGGGTGGATATTGAACATTTCATTTGTTGAAACCAGAAGAAAGATGCAGTGAACTTTAATCCTGAAGAAGCTCGAGTCTTTCAGATCAATCCTCTGGGGAGTTATCTCTGTATTGCATTGGCTGAGAAAGATAAACATGGTCGGGTTACGTTTGTAGAAACAAATGTGTTTTCCAAGGCTCATAATGCCTGGTTTATAAAGGCTCTGGAGTGCTCTGAGGTCTCTTTGCTCTGTTCGGGTTCCCCGTAGCCGGGTTTGTATGGCCGGAGAGCGCATCGCTTTTGTGTGGCTCGTAATCCGCTGTCTGAGCATCATCCTTTAGTTTACTCACAAAGAAACCCTGCGTTAGCCGTGCAGCACGTCAGTTCGGCCGGCAGCATTTTTATCAATGCGATGAAAGCGAATCCAAACAAATACAGAAACAATGGGCTTTTTTTATTTTTCCCCAGCTCCGAGGTGGCCGGCAGTTCCCTCTTTTGCTGTGGCTTGCAAATGAGGCATCAGGATTGCTTGTAGCTCGGTGTTTTCTTCTTGCCTGGCACACATGGACTAAAGCCTTTGGTTTGGCGTGGCTGCTCTGCCAAAGTCAAGGGTTGGGCAGTATTGAACTGTGACCTGCAAAAGTTGGTTTAGCAGTCCTCCTTGTCCCTATTTACGTGGGAGGCTCTCCTGGAAATGCCTAAGGGAAAAAAAAGAGGGGTTGGAGGTGACTGGTTGTTGAAAGCTGTTAAGTTTTAGTAAAACTGGGCCAACTTGAGGCTTACTGGCACAGTTCTGTGAATTATTCATTTCATTTGGCTCATTTTGCTTTTTGGATGAGACTTAGATGAAAGGAAAACTCCGGATAGTGAGGAAGAAACTATTTTACTATTTTAGTTGCTCCTCCTTCCTCTAAGTTGTGTGGGGCGATGTTACCATATCCCCGCACCAGCGACGCGAAGGTTGCAAAATTATTTAGGCAACACTTGCAGAACTCTATGCAAGACTACCAAATTCCCCTCATCTTCCTGCCAAAAATAGTAAACCTTGGAAAATATGCGAAGTGTTTCCAAAGCTTGCGAGCCCCAGTGCGCTGAGCGTTTTTTGCATTCCGAGAGTGTCGGTTTTGCATCCGACGGCACCGTGGGCACGTTGGTGTTCCCGTTCTCGCTGCCTTGGGCTGCCGCCTTGTCAGAGCTTGTAAGCGAAGGAGGGTCAGGCCTGCAAGTGCTGGGAGAGAACTTCAAAGAAAGCTTACGTTTTGGAAGAACTCGACTGATAGAAATTGGTGTTCTATTTTTAATTACTGATGCCGCAGCTTAGTACTGGAGGAATTGTCGTATTCCGAACAATATCTTTTTGACAGTGTTCAGTGGAGATCTTGAATCGGCACTTACCAAAGGTACGTTTTCTTTAGAATTACAGAAGCTTAAGTATAAGTAGTTCAGAGTATGCAACTCTTTAATGTTTGATTTTTTCAATTCAAAACTGTCATTGTGGCTTTGTACACTTAACCGTGATGTCCTATTAATCACTTTTGGAGCAGCTGCTGTGCTGCTCACAAGAAGGCAGTGAAAATGGTGATGCTGTTTGCAAAGTGTGTTGGGGTGTTTTGAAATGAAAAGCACTTAATAAACATTATTTAGATCAGACAATCATTTTATTAAATATTCGAACCCTGCGCTACAGGGTGATACACTGAGACAAGAATTTGGGATTAGAATGGTAGTTTTGCAGGAAAAAGTACTATCCACATCACATAAAACCTGACAATTTAGTGCTGTAGAGTGCTTTTATGTGAGCATCGTGTTAAAGTTCTGCCAGGGATTACCTTTGCATGTTGACTAATCTGAAACGCTTGAAACTCTATCTTTGAAGTTTTTGTTTTATTTTTGAAAAAGTCATTGCAAATCACGCAAGTAAAAAGAAAAACAAAGCCACGCTTATATGCATTTAAGTAGAAGATGTGTAAAGTAATTGGATTTTGGGTTTGCACAAAAACAAGACATTCTTTCAAACAATTAAATATTTTACAAATTAGTTGTACTTAACCTGGTAATTTTTTGAAGTAACCATAAAAGCATTTATTGAGCTAAGAGAGTCTTTTGTTGCTTCCAGTCTAATCCGCGTTAGTTTTTCTGATTCATCTACCCATAGCTGCCTTTAACATTTCTTGAACTTAAATAAGTTTAAATAACTTAAAGAAGTTTAATCCTTGTAGTTGGGAGCAGTTTCTTTTGTTTTTTAACTACATTGTTTTTTCAACTTTGGCACGCCCACCCCAAGCTGAATTCCTGCATTCTGAGCTGGGTTGCAGTGCAATCGCAGGGCCACCTGCATTCAGCCGCTGTTTGTGACCACATCTGCTCAGTCAGTGTTGGATGGGGATCTTTGGGATTGTGTTGGAAGTAACAAAACTTCATCTGGGCGTTATCTTTATTTATACTAAATGCTGAAATAGTGGAAGATGCAGGCCTCTCTTGCTGCGTGCAAATCTACTTTATAAGCACCCATGCAGTGACGTACAAGATCAGAAATACTAAAGAAGGCAAAGCACGTTGAGTTTGTAAAGTAAAGACATGTAGTGTTACATCTCTGTTTGAAGAATCGTGACCTAATCTTCTTTGTGAGTACAAAAGGAATATGCTTTCCTTGCGTGTACCACATCAGCACCTGCAAAAGGGTGACACTTCCTTCGAGCCCAATCAGTCTCTACCTAAAAGGCTGCTGGGTGGCACTCAGTGAAGATTTAGGGTCTTACTGACATATATCTCTACTGGTGTAAGTTTGAAACAATAATGAAAATATTTGAGGCCTGTGACTACTGAAATTAGGTATCAAATTGAAGACCATACTTGCATCATTACCACTTCACTGAAGCTGCTGTTCCTCCATAGCTGGGTGGGAAGTCTTGGTGTGTGGGTGGGTTTTTCTGTTGGGGCTTTTGTTTTTATTTTTCCCTCTGCTTGGGTCCCAGTATGAATTCTCTGGATCTTGTCTTAAATGGAGCCACCGTTGTTGATGATCATGGAAGAAGAGTGAATGTTCAGAAGGTTGTGGGGCTGGTAAAACATCTGATGACTCTTGGTGGGACCTGGGAATACAAGAGTTGTATGAGGGTTACTGCAATGGCAATGAAATCGATATTTCTTAGGTATTAAGGGAAGATACCTTGAAGATGCCAACCGTCAATCCCAAGCACAGCTATACAGAAACAGCTATTTTTTTTTTCATTTTTTATTCTCTCTCTCAGCATGTCTGGCTTAAATACATCCTTGCCCTGTACCAACCTCTGTGCTGGTGCAATTGTTTATGGGCTCAAGCAGCGTCTGGGAGCAGAGAACTCCATTGCCGTTAAAAATAACTTGGTCCCAAAAAATAAACTGTATTTTTAACCCGGGTCAGGTTTCCTGATGCAGAACACTGTGCTGCCCTGCAGACGCTGTAGTGACACATGGGTGAAGGTGCCGCAGGGGTCCTTGGGCACAGCAGAGGCGGTTTAAGCCAGGTTTTATGGTAAAGCCTGACTGCTACATGCTTGGCAAACAGATACAGAAACCAATTTCTGCTGTTTCCCAGGCCTGCAGTGGAGGGACGTGATTTGTGGGTGTTTGGGACCTTTTTGAGTGCTAAGTGTTTTGTTAGTGAAGTAGTATGTTTTACATTGTCATTTAACCAATAAGGCATATTTTAAAGCAATAATAATTGTAACAACAACAAAAAAAATAACCTCTTTTAATACTGAAGTATTTTAGCGGAGTGACTTGAGCAGTGTCTGATGTGATGGGACGGAGAAATGGCAGAACCCGGAGTCTCACGATGTGTAGTTCTACACGTTGTGTTCTCCTACGGTACTTGGTGGGTCTGCTGGCAAGGCAGGATGGTTTTCAAGGCCTGTCTAGCGGGGTCAGAATACCGTAGCTTTTAGAGACGTCAAAGGGCTGCCAGTGATCTGTGTGTCACTCCGGGGAGACCTTTGGTGTGAGTGTCATCCCCCTGCTGGGATGTGCCCGCCCATGAGGGGTCTGTCTGTTGTCTCCTGTCACCCACCCGAGGTGGCCTCTTTTTCGTGTCTTCCACTCCCTAGCAAAAAAAATGCATTGAGCCATTTTCTAGTGTTATAGAATTTTTTCGTTGTTGTTAAGAAATGTGACTTAAAAGTGTTAGAAATGAAAAGTGGAGTGAAACCATTTTCCATTTCGCTAAACTCCGATAGCACGCTAAACTACTTTCAGTTCCGTCAGGGATGTGTAGCAATGGGATGCCGCGTCTCCTGATACGGCAGATACTACATCTGCTTCCTGTACGTTATCAGACGTGGGTTTAGGTCTGGGTTGTAATCTGCAAAGCTCCTGTGGAACCAACCCTGGTTATTTTAGAGGCTGTTTCAGTCTGTGGTCTGGAATACGCGGTGATCGGGGACTCCAGGTGGACCGGGTGATGCTGTCTGGGGGTGATGAGGAGATTTCTTGGCGACACTGGGCCTGGAACTCTGTTTTGCATGAGATGAGCCTGAGCCTGGATTTTACTGTTTTTAGGGTGAAACATGAGAAGGTTGGTTTTACGGAAGATTAACCTATGATGTTAGCTAGTAGAATGCTCCAAGAGAGAGGACTTTCTACAGAGAGTTTCTCTATGCCAACACCTGAATATAACTGGATTCTCGAGGGCTTTAATTTTTTTACACAATCACCATGTTTTTCTATGTCTGATTTTGTTCATCTTGTTAAGAAATATCTCTGTCCTATTTTACTGCAGTCAAAAAATATCTGTTTTCTTGGCTCTGTCATGAGCATAAGTTTAAGTAATCACTTGTAAGGACTGACTATCTTCTAGCTTGGTAGATGTGTGTGATTTTCAGAGATACCTCGATTTCGCACTGCCGTCTATTTTTTGCCTAAGAATAAATAAATTCCAATTCCTGAAAATTCTTGTGTGTAAAAATGCAAAATATCTGTGGATGTCTGCTGCTGAAACTAAGTGTGTGTTGAATATAAGACACTAAAATGTTTGACAAAAAAACTTCAGAGTGGCAGCAGTGGAGGAGGCGAGGAAAATAATGTTTGTTTGAAGATCGGTGCACCCTGGAGATGAAATTTATTATGATAGTATCAGAGTAAATAAAGCCCTTCTTTGGTGTAGTTTTGTTTGTGTCTTTCTAATTAGCGTGGTTCCTTGGGGGCTGGTTTCTGCCGGAGATTGACCTGGATGGGTTTATAAAAAGAGTGCACAAGAAATTTTTTATTTAATTCTAAGCGAGTTTCTTTTGCTTTCTTTACAAATGATGTATGTAGCACTTTGGTTACCAGTAACAAAGGAGAGAATTCATTCTTAATCATTCAGTTGCTGCTGGGGGGGAATTATCTGGGATTTAGTGTTTCATTTGCAAACTGAAATGTGTTCCGTACCTGTTCCTTGCCCGTATTTCTTACTTCACTGTAGCAGACTTGGTGTTGCTGCCCCAAGTGAGAAGCTTTGTGTGCTGGCATGGACGTGGTGGGTTGTTAAGCATCTAACAGGTAACGTCTCCGTTTGGTTGTGAAATAGATGGGGAGGTAGTAACAAAGATGAGGATGGTTTTGGTGGCATCGTAGAATGCAAGTTTTACTGGGATGGAGAAAAGTAGGGCATGATGGCAGTTCAGGAGAAGCCACTGAGTTTGGGCCATGGCTTCAGAGTGAAAGCTGCAGGAACAGTTGTGCGGTCATGGCCATCGTTTGCTATCTAAACTCTTGACTGCTGCTCTGGCTTCTTTCTCTCTAGTCTTGCCCAGGAATAGTCTTTGCAGAGTTAACTCTGGCTCCTACGCAGATTTAGGTGTTTCTTTGTGGCTTGCGCCTGGTCTGCTCTGCACGGTCACATTTACTGCTGGCCAGAGCTGAAAGACAGAGCAGAGTCCCCACTTGCAAAGAAAATCTGTTTGCTTGGGGTTCACTCAGGCTTTCCTTGTGCCTTTCTGCAGTTCTCCCTCTGCAGCCTTCAGGGTGGGTGGGTTTCCCCGTGTTTTACAGCCCAAACTGAAACACGAGTGGTGTTATGGTCTTGGAGTGAGTCGGGGCATCTCCAGCACGGGATGGACACAGCAGTTCGGGGGTGGCTTCACAGCTTGGGCAGTTTGCAAATGGGACAAGCAAACTCTGCAAGTAGCCGTGATGAAATTTGAAATGAAGAGCGTGCCTCCCACTCTGTCTCCCGAAGGCCAGCGCTCTGTGTAGGGTACTTTGTCATTTGAGAGCGAGGGAATGCTCCGGGCAGACTTGGAATTGCTGATTTCTCCGGGTGCTGTGCCAGACGGGAGAAGCCAGCGAGTCACGCTGGCCTTGCTGTTTTTTCTTCGCTTAGGTGAAGTTTGTGAAGTTTATAAAATGTGTTTGCCAAGGTTTCTGTGGAGGCTTTGAACGCCAAGCAGTCCTGACTTCTGGGAGGCAAATGGTGTGAGACTCCGCGTTCTCGCTGGAATGAGTTTCTGTACTTCTTCAGTTCATATGGGGTTTCTCTCGTGTTAATTATTGACTCTGAGAAATGATTATAGCAACTCGAAAAGTAGAAGTACTGGAAGCTGTTGTGCCCCATTTGTTTAGGGAATGTGGTCTCAGTTTGTTCCAGAACTAAATTCCAGTTCTGGCTGTAATTGTAGGATGTGGGGGTAGTGTGATGCCTTCTGCTCAGGGTATTGTCCAGGTCTGTGGGCTGGGTTGGGGTAACACGCTGCCATGTATAGGACTGACTTTGACTTGATTGTCATGGAGACACTGCATTTTGGGGGCTTTTTTTGGTTAATTTTCATATTAAAAAGGGGGCAGTAAATACAGACTCCAGTTATGAGCTCTGTTTTCTTCCTTGTCCTTCATCTCTGAGATCAGGATCAACTTGCCTTGTCAGTGAAACAGAACGAGTCGCAGACTTTATTAATTGTGATGGGGGTGTTGTACATTAGGAGAAGCTTAGGAATTGAGCATAATCGGCACTGCAGATGCAAGGTGCAGCACCCTGAAAAGTGTTTATTTTTACTTATGAGATTAATAAAGCCAGAATGTGTGAACTCCTAGGACGCCTTAAGGGTGCGGCTTGGTCAGAAACGTGTGTTGTTTTGTGCAGCAGAGTTTCTTCCGCTTGATCGGCCTCAACTGCTGATCTTTGCCCTGTTGTACGTGAACCCTGTAACCTGGCGTCACCGGGACAGAGAAGCTCCTCTGACCATGCCAGGGCGGACAGCTGCTGCCCAGGGCCGGGAGCTGGTCTGTCGCACCTTTACTCCATCCTGCGGGCACAGGGGATGTGAAGGTGTCTCCTGTGTGCGTGGCCAGCGGGGAAGGTGGGAGAGCATCGGCCACGCTTCGACTGCAGCGCTGCTGCTCCTGCCACCGCGTGAGCCGCGGATAAGCCTTGCTTATGAGTCCTGCCTTTCCTTCCCCAGCCTGGATTTATGGACTTAGACTGTGCACCAATTAAATTAATCTACTCATGTGTTTTTGTGAAGAATTGAACCAAATTGCTTTCCCACTCGTGCATTTACGGATCGAGAGTAGTTTTTTTCACGTAATTCCATGAATTATTGATTGCTCTGGGCTTCCTTTCTGTCTCGGATCCTGCAGCTGTCATCGAATGCCAAGTCAGAGATGTCCCTGCTCTGCGGCATCACAGACCGGTGTGGTGGCGAGGGGGGACGCTCTATCAGGTTCAGTGTGACAGTGAACTAACAGTGTAGCCAGCAGGAGCCCTGTTGGGCGTAGTGATAGTTTAGCACTGATAATCACCTTTAAAAATTTTCTTTTAAATGCTTACATGGTTAGCAGCAGATACGCAGTAACTCCAGGTCACTGTGACATTTTTTTACCTTGAAGAAAGCTGTGCAGTTGGAGAGCTGTGTAGCACGTGTGTGTTCTGATGTCCCCATCCCTGTGGTGTCAGGCTAGAAGACACTTAGATTCCAATAAGAAAAGTTTTCTAAAGCTTCCAGTATTTCTTGTATAAGGGATGGAAAAAAATCATATGGTATTGGCGTTATGTACTTTGCTTAGAAATCAGAGTGTTGCAGTTTACCTGGATGGCTGGATTTAGAGCAGAGACACATGGAGTTTTCTGTCCTGGGGTAGACGATGAGCTTGTTCTGTGTGCTACTCTCAGCCCCAAACAGAACTATTTTACCTGTGACCTGAGTGCATGTATTTTTCTTCTTGTTTATAAGAACCTAACACTGCTTTCTTGCATGACTCCCGTGCCTGTAGCCGACATTGCATGGTTCTTTCCATGGCAGTGCTCTCCCTTTTACAAAAATCCACTGCTCCCGCATGTGGCGTGCTGCGGTGATGGCTGCATCTCCGTTACTGTGCAGATCACGGGTGCCTCTCCTGATGGGGAGGATGTAGAAATACCCATAATGCTGCTGCTCTTCTAATCCTGCCCTTGAAAGCAAGAATGTTTATGGAATCTTGGTCTTATTCTTTAGGTCTTGCATTCCTCAGTAAATAACAGTATTTGACTGTAAAATACCATTTGGGGTTTGGGTAAGGAAATGCACGAGAGGCCCAAATGCACGAATCCGGGATGCTTTTGTTCTGCGGCCTGCGTAGCAGTTGGGTCTGTCTTCTGTGCAAGGGAGAGCAGACCGTGAAGTCAGTTTGTGAGATTGTACTTCAGCTCTTTGCTTATCAAGTGCTTGACATTTACGTTGTCCTCCCTCTGGAAAAGAAACACCCCTCTGTCTTCTTTTCATGCAGACTGAAATGAAGTAAATCCGGGATTTTTATCAACTGGGGTAGACGCTCGGTGTTCTGCGGCATAATGCTCTCTGCTACAAAATGTGCTGAAGTTGATCCTTTCTGCTCTCTGACAGTAATGAGGAGAGCTGACTTGAGGCAGGAAGCATCTTCCCATCCTTCTCTGATAATGCAGTCAGCTTGGAAAAGCTTAATCACCGTGGCCTGGTTAGAAATGTTTACTGTGTGCAAGTAGGGAAGGACTGCAGCACTTATCGCCCCTCCTGTTTTTCCTGTCTTCAGAAGCTTAAACCCGTCACTCCTCAGGAATTCCTCACGCTGCAAATCCCCATTTCTCTTGTGTGCTTGTGTTTCCTAAATGACCCATATCTCTACTGACAGGGCTTTAGTGACCGGTTGATCTGGGTCTGGGTGGCCACTCTCTTATCTTGCCACATGGACTTTATTTTGAGAGCAAATACTGCTGGTCGTAAATGGAAATTACTGCAGTTCTTAGTGACTCTCTAGCTGTTTGAATCCTTTAGAAGCTGGATAACAGTTTTTAGGTAAGAAGCCTTAAAAAAAAAAAGAAAAAAAAAATTGTACCTTTTGGACTACATGCCTTTCTGGTGGTCATATATGAGAGCATTAAACATTTCTGCTGCTACCATTAACATAAATTAAAGCAGATCCAGTATTTTGTGGCGGTTGTGCTGACATATATTGTATTAGTCAGTGCAGAGGACAGTTAACTGATGCTGGTGTGATACAGATGGTTGCCTCTGATAGCGTTGTTCATCACCTCCCCTTTTAGCATATAAAATTCCAAAGGCAGCACATTTATAATTTTTTCAGAAGCTGTGTGTTTGTTGGTTTTTCGTTGGTGTTTGTTTTTTGTTTTTTTTTTTCCCCTAATTGATTAATTTATTAAAAGAGGTACAACCCATGTGGAGCGTGTCTTGCCTGTAAGGCCAGGCCTCAGTGTCCTGGCGCTGGGTTTGGTGACTGTCCCTATGGCTCAGTGAGGAATGAAAAAGACCCCATGTTAAGTGGTTTTTAAAGTCCACCAGCAAAGAGCTCAGTCTGCTCTCTGAGGTACATCAGAATCTGCAGGGGAGGGAGAGGAGAACAGAGAACACATCGGTTGGTTTTCTTGTTGGAAAACGTCGCTGTGTTGAAGGCTCCGGTTGTACGAACTCAAAAGGGAGAGTGAGGCTTTGCTGGCAGCTCTTTGTCCCTGTGGATCTTAAGAGTTTTGAACAATTAGTACCGCGGCAGTGTCAAACGCGTTTGAAATCTCTCCAAGGCTTATAGCTTACGTTGGAGCCCACGTCAGTGGTTTTCCATGTTAGAAGGGATCCTTCCGACCCAGACTTGGGGCAGTTCAGTTCACAGTAGCTGCCTGTGCCTGCCAGGCTGTTGGGTCAAACAGGCAGCATCAAGCTGTGGCTTTCTCTGCCCGTTGGGCTAATTTTTAACCCATTGGGGCCAGAACTGGTGCTGTCTGTTCCCATGGGTGCACAACACGTGTTCAGAGCACTGACACTTCTTGGATGGCCCTGAAAGCTGCCTGTCAAGGATTTTTCGTTAGTAAAATACCTATGGCTGTAGGTTGGCGCCTTTATACAGTGCACCACCCAAGCTTAAAACTAACATGCATGGTGTTTGGGAGAGGCCAGTGTGTGCAGTTATCCTATAAATGCCTTTGCAGGCCATACATGGTAGCTCAGGACTCTTTAGCTCGTGTTGCTGTGTTGTCTTATCAGAACAAAAATCTCCTTGAGCAGTCCAGAAGGATGCAGTAAGTAGTTGCACATCGGCAACGTACATGTAACTGAGGAGAGTGTTACTGGCTCTTGCAGGGACCTCAGTGATATCATTTTTCTCTATCTTAATGAAGCATTAAAGTTAGTTTACATAGTGATAAATATAATTATTATTGTAGCGATGGCTGTGTGCCCAAGATGCCTAGAAAGCTGAACATGAAATCTCTTTAATGGCATCATAATGGCCTCTGTAAGTGTTACAGATTTCCTAGTGTTATGTATAATAAATAATGCACGTGGACATGTACAACTCGGCAGTGTGTGCACACAGAAGAGATGTCCTCTTTCATGCCTTGAGAAACTGAAACTTTTCTGTGGCAGATTTTTCTAGCTAGATAGCGTTCAGCGGTGGAAATGCGCTACCAGAACAGCAAACGCAAGGCTTGCTGGGGAGCAAACGTGCATTTGTGGAAGTGGAGGGAGGTGAGATGAAAAACACACTGGGCTTTGGAGAGTAAGTTTGGTGCCTTCCTCTCTTCGCCAATAAATTTTTTGTGCATTAATTTCTGTTTTGTAAATAATACATTTCACAGGAATACACAGACTTGCCACATTATGGCTTCCTTCCCTTCTCCCTCTTAAATCTCTCAAAGGAAACAATCTGTAGCCAGTGTGAGATGTTTGTTTGTGGATTCTGCTTTACTTGGCAAAGTATGACTCTTTTCACTTTGGGTCCCATTCCTGGCAAGGGTCAAACATTTAACTACAGAAATCAGCAGGAAGCTGCTGGACCGAGATGCATCAGGCAAGAGAAAAGCAGTTTGTATTTCCCCCCACCCCCTTTGCTTCTTCTGGCAGATTTGAATTAAAAATATGTGAAAAAATGTTAAGCCCTTGCATTTTTAATATTGGAAGTGTACTCCTTTCTGATGTTTAAAGTGCTACACCGAGAGTGTCTGCACCACCGTAATTTGTTGAAGATGAACCGTGAATTTTCAGAATTAGTGCTGAATCCTGTATGGTCCTACCTTCCCTTTTGCATAAGGATAAGGGTTTCCGGCAGCTCCACGTTTTTAGGATACATGGGTCAAGTAAGAGTTAACAGTCAAATGATTAGCATCTGAGTAGAACAAAATACTGCGTCCATAGCAACTACAAATGAGACAATACTGAAATCAGTGATTTAAAAAAAAATCTTTCTTATGCTGTATTTGTAGTGTTCTGTGAAAAGTAAAAGGGGAACAAGAAAGATGAGAGAAACATTTATCTCTCTGGTGACTTTGAGAGTCATGATTTATTACTTTGACCGATCTCAATAATTTGGATTATTACTTGTAAAGAGTGTAATATCGCGAAAGCATCTGGCTTGGTGCTGTTGTGCAGATGACTATTTGATGAAACACAGTATTAAGGACTTAACTTTTCCTGTGATTTTGATGCTTTGGCAGGGGAGGGACTGAAAAAGAGGTGAGAGAAAAGAGTGAAAAGTGAGTAAAATATATAGCCTTTTCTTTTAGGAATACAACGTACATGGTCTGTCTCTTGAGGAGAGGTTTTAAAGTCCTGTGAGTTCAAGCAGGAAAAAGAAGGGTCTTTTAAAAATCTGGTTTCATTATGAACATGATCCAACAGGACCTTTCCAGCACATCAGAGTGCGTGGTCAGATGCTGTGGTTGTGCTGCTCGGTCCCCCTTGGAACAGGAGCCGCGGGGTGTCCCCCCAACCGGGCCTGTGGCTGAGGAACAGCCCTCACCCGACAACAACGGCCTTGTCGGGCACGAGGCAACGCCGACATCTTTACAACGCACGGCGTTTTCTGTTGGTAGGCCCAGTGCGGCCTTCTAAGTATGGAGAACTTGGACGTTCCTTACGGGTTTCACCACAGACTCTTATATTCATGTTCTCAAATGTACCGTACTCTGTGTAGGGGAGGTTTGTGTAGTATATACAGGCACCTTCGTTTTGTATATTTGAAAAGAAATATACACATCATACGCACAGAAATTTAAATATTTTAATGTCATCTGAAAGGTGATTAATCTAGTGAATCTTTTGTATTTTACTCGTCCTCTGCCACCTCGAGGATTACCAGTTTACAGGGCTGAGAATTCCAGGCTCGTAGTCATCGATCACATCTGATGTTACTCTGTTTTAATTGTTGCTTATACTTCATTTCTGGTCTTAACCAGAGACTTCTCTGGTCAACCCGCGATGCCCAGATGCCATTTAGTTGCAGTGGTCAGTATGTTGAAATACTGTGGTGGATGTGAAGGCCTCTTGTCTTTCCCAAGGTGACTGGGAATGCTAATGGATTTGATTGTGTTACACTGAGTGCTGCTCTGCATTGTGAGCTCTTTCCTCCTTCTTGCATCCTAGAAGTAGCTTTGCTTTGCCATCCTGGCCTCCTGCTGCAAGCTGGTGTGCTTGTAAGGTGTTGGCAATGCTTCTCTTTCCTGATGGTTTAAAAAACTTGCTTGGTGGAAACTCCTGTGTGTTCCTTCAAACGCTGTTAAACGGGCTCCCTGATGGTTCCCGCTTTCTGTCCTTTGGCTGGTGGGCGGCTGCTGCTGGGACAGGGAGCTGCCAGCGAGGGGTCGTGGGTCCGCAGTGAAAATATCCTCTTTGAGAAGGAGAAATGGAATCTCGGTGGCTGTGGAAAGCCCGTTGGGGTGGGTCTGCGCGGCGTTCCTCCGTGGTGTGTGTCGAGGGGACTGCGCAGCCGCGCAGCTTTTCATCAGAGCACGCGTTGGCCCAAGGGATGGGGACAGGGGAGGCCGCAGCCTCGAAATCTGCCCTGCTGAAATGCAGAGGCAAGTCTGTGTGAGCAGCAGACAGGAGATGGGAGAGGAGGTGGCCGGTTGCTACAGCAGCTTGTAAAAAGCCAGAGCGATCTGTTGGATCAAGCTCAGGGCTGGAAGTTGGCACGTCCAAAGCTCAAATTTGGGATAGACAACGTACCTCCTGTGACCTCAAGTCAATCGCTTAATCTGGGTAATCTTACTTGGTGGTTGCTTTCCTGTTCAAGGTAGGAGCGGTAGTGTTAGCTGCTGCTGTCTCTCTCAGGTGTGTTAGGATTAGTGGGTTAAATTTAGTTAAGACATGTCAGGCAGAAGTAGGAGATAAGTGTAGTAAAAACGCTGCTGTTACTGAAATACCGCCTAGGAGTGATCTTGATAACACTTCCCAAGCACAAGTCTGCTTTAGAGAGGGAATTTCAAAGTCTGAACTGTGCAGGGTAGAACAAGTACTCGAATATTGGAAGCTTTTAAATTGTACTGAGGTATGATTATTAGTGTCATGTTGTCTCTTATAATCAGTACACAGCTTGTTCGCAAATCAGTTACATCTATGAAATGAAGCTGCTGTTTTAAGGCTTCCTGCAGATGTTAAAATGATGGTTGTATTAGGGGGGTCAGGTAAGTGTGTTGGTGAAGGGGATGACGGGTTGCAGCTGAGCTGGGGGAAATTGAAGTTGTCTCGGCTTCTGCACAGAGCTCTTGCTAAGGCAGGTTGTACAGCCGGCTTGGATTACCTCTGCAGCTCGGGCTGTCTGGCACAGATATTGTTTCTCTGCAAACACCGTGGCAGTCAGGGTTAACTATCGGTGGAAATTTCAGCTGCCTAAATCGGCTACTTCTGACTTTGCTAAGCAAGATAATGAGTTACCTTTCCCTGATGGGTTTTTTTTAAGGGTTTTAAAGAAGTCCTTGTTAGGAAGTAGAATGGAGGGAATTGCCAACTTTTTGTTTTTCCTTGGAGAAACCTTAAACCTGCCGTGAGTCTGTGAGAAGGGATTTTTGGGGGTCAGGTGGAAGGGGATGCCAAAGGGGAGGGTGTTCAATGTTTTGCTTCTCCCTTGCCTGGAACGCTTGAGGTTGAGTAACCAGGGTATCGTCTGGCGTATCTGAGGCCAGCGCTAAAGCTTGCAAAAGAGCTTAAGTCATTTCAGTAAATGAATTTAGCTGTTGTCCATCTACATCCTGTGCTTGTTGAGACTTTGCTGGTTCCCAGCTGTTTTCTATTGCTCCCGTGCCAGCAGTTGCTCCACCTCCTCTCGAGAGCTGCTGGAATAATTCGAGTGCTCACTTCCTTCAGGCAAAGTCAGGTTTGTTAAACCTCCGGAGGGCTTGGAAGAGCAGGGCTGGCTCAGGCTCCTGCAGCGGTTTGGGGGGGAGTCCTGCAGATCCCCCCTCGTCTTTGCAGCTGGGGAGGTCACCTCAGCAGGAGGAAGGTGCCGTGGCTTCCGTCGCTGCCGTTAACTGCATTCGAAGAAGTGATTTTGATATCCTCGGGAACGTTTATCTTTTCTATACACTTAAATGCACCGGTTCAAGTGCTGTAGCGGCTTGTTGTAGCGGAGGAGGAGGGAAACAGTAGGAATGTTTTCTACAGATTGCTCAGATTTCCCGGAGGGAGGAAGGCACAAGAATGTCGTGGTAATGTTTAAATCTATGTGAAATAGGGCCTTTGCATGTAGTGAAAGAGTAGGAGATTAAACAGCTGTTTGTCCCAGAGAGCGCGGATTTCCAGCAAACAGGAAAGACGAGTTGAGGTTTCTGTATATTCAGCATGCTGGCTGTACCAGCCAGGTTAAGGTTCTCTGCCCCATCGTATCTTTAGAGGAGGAGGATTTGAGCTTTCTAGAGATCAGTCTGTAATCTCAGTGGTGACTTCTATATTCAACTCAATCCTATAGGATTGGTATACTACACAATGTATACGGATTTACTTTTCAAAGAACAAGGAAAAAGGTGATCTACATTTCCCACAAATTGTCACAGAACGAAAAGCTATTTTTTCTTTTCCAGTTATTTTGTCCCCCCGATTCAGTAAAAATCTCCTTTCTGAACACAGAATGTTTTTATTAATTCGGAGGTAGTCAGAGTACAAGGACAAAATCCCTAGAAAGTTCTTCTCAGTGTTCTGTTTTTTAACAAACACAGCCTGGGAAACTCAAAGTACTTAGGGGATTATGTTATGATTTGCTTTGAAACACAAGGAATTGAGAGGAAGGGCTGAAACCTGGTCCGTGGCTCTGAATGTTTGGAGGTCTTAAGCTGTTTGTGTGTGACCTTTTTGCCTGGAGTGAAGCCTCCAAGTCTGCGTTCAGTCAGTGCTGGCTGAGCAAAGGGGCTGTGAATTAAAAGGAAAAACTTCCCATTGTTAAGCTTTTCCTTTAGCAATTTCCTTCCAAAATGCGGGTGAGGAATGTACTTTTGACAGCGTATATATAGAGGTAAGCTTTTGGTAAATGGATTCTTGCTACTCAAACTTCTGAGTGCCCATGCACTAAATATTTTAGCTACAAAAAGTGACTGTGCTTTTTTGTTTCAGCTGAACAAACTGAACAAAACGCCGTGGGTATTTGAGGTGCATGGAATAGACTTTTTGTGATGGTAACCTGGGAGCCTGGAGATGGCTTAAAATAGAGAAAGTGATCCAAATTTGTGCTCTTGTTACTGAAATGCATCCATCCTTAGAGCATCTCTCTATTGGTCTGTGTTAGTCATGAAATAGAATAGATTCTGCTTGGATGAGACTAGGCTTAAAGGTAGAACTATTAGAAACCTCTCAGAATACTGCAAGGTTTTTTGAGTCCTAGGAGAAAACTAGAGAAGAATTTGGATTTTTAATACTCTTTCCCTTTCCAAAGAAATCGTCCTGCCCAGTCAGCTGCAATTCCAGTAGCACAGGTTAATGCTGGTGGCATTGATTTCAGTGTAGCTTCTGCCACGCTGTGGACAGAGGAGCTTGGAATGTGCGGTCTGTCCTCACGTTTTCTTCTCTCCCCTCCTCTCCCCCCCAGCTTGCGCTGTAATACTGAGATTCTGCAGTTTTTCACTCGTAGTAGCTGCTCAGTGGGAGTGTGAGAACTTGTGATGTGAAGCTCAGTTCTCACTTTCAAATTTCTTAGTCATTGATACAGAAAATAGACCATTGCTGAACTGCACGAAGGCTGGCGCTCGCTGGCTGGTCAATAAGATGTAGTTGCAGAACTCTTCAGAAAACAAACAAAAAATCTATAAGTCGCATCACTTTGTTAATTCTGTCAGTCGTGTTCTTGGGGCGCCTCTCAGCTTTGTAATTGTTCTTATTAAATTAAAAAAATAACAATATTCTCTATGAAGCTTCAACTATGTTGGGGAAAACTTAAAGGGTTTTTTTGTAGTAAGTTCTGGTTAAGGCGAAGTGACTGAAATATTTTTAATAGATTGATAGGCTTGATTAGTTTAGTATGAACTGAGTATCCAAAATTAGACGCTGTTTTTTGTGTTGGTTTATGTTCTTGCATATATTTTCTCAGTTACGAAGGTTATGTTTTCTGAGCGGGGCTCGGGAATGTGGAACAAGTTACGGGTACTTAACTTGGCAGATAAATCTGTCCACACCTTATTTTGCTTTTGGGAGATTTGCTGGGAGTGAGGTGCTACGAAAGCCAGAAAGGAAGATGTGGCACTTGCGGGGATGTCGCAGGTTTACTAAAATAACACCCCAAACCAGCTTCCTGCGCTTGAGCTGCTGCTGCCACTTGTTACCAGCAGTACTGTGTATTTATGTAGAGCTGTTTGAGTTCTGGGGCTCAGTGATTCAAGTTTTCCAGATGCAAACAAAGGGCATTGCTTTGGGAGGTGTGCCCTAGCTGATAGCAGGAGCGAAAGTAGAGGCTGTGACAAAGCCGATATGTTTAATGTTCTAGTGCAGGCAATAATCTACTGCCTTCTGAAATTTTTTTAAATCCAAGGACTCTGTTTCATCGAAGTTTCTCAGCCGGAGATGCTTTTTCTGAAAGCTGTTGGTGTCAGTTTGGGGATAATGAAGGGGGAAGAGGATTTGGGATTAAAATTACTTGCTGCCTGGTATGTGCTATAGATAGCTGTGAAATAGTGCAGTTTGTTCGGGGACAGCTTTGCTACCTGGAAATAGAAAATAATCCTGGAGTGAAGCTGTGTCCCACCACGCGAATTTTGTAGAGAAAGTAACCTTGTCTGGAATGGCAGATGAATAGACACGAGTACAGGGTGCCTTTTCCTTCTGTGTGTTGGCAGAGGCTGTGTAATCACAGCCCTGTGTTTAGGACTAGTGCTTTCTGCACTTTTGTGGTTAAAAAGAAATGGAAATTGTGGATAATAATAAAATTGCGTGTTGGATAAACAAACTTTAAACTTGGTTCTAATAATTTTGACAGCTCCAATCTCCACAGTGTGAAGGGGCTGGAGCAAATCCCTGCAGGACTGCAGCACCTCTGGGCTGGTTTGTGCTTAACTGGGATGCTGAATATTTTTCCCTCGTTGAAACCTAACGTTTGCTTTTGGATTTATGGATGTTCTTTTTCTGGAAAAAGCATGTTTGTTTGGCTTCATGTTCCTGATAAAGATGTGGAGTTCAAACCAGATTAGTTTATTTCAATTTATTTTTGTAATGAGACATTAATTTATTTCTCCAGTGGTCAGTTGGCCAGAATCTAAACTTTGAACTGGCACTGGACTCTAAAGCACTTGAAATACTGTTGTTACAACAGGGTCGTTGTCCATGTAGTTTTAGCCCCAAATTTAAGTCCTGTTTACTTAAAAAAAAAGAAAAGAAAAGAAACAAGGCAGTGGAATTGCCTGGTACAAATGTTTTCTGTTTTGATCAGAAATAGTTGGTTTCTGTCCTCTGTGGAGGGCTCAGGCCCAGCCCAGCAGCTGAGAAGTGAAACTGGGAAGTGTGGCTTAATGGGGTGGGGGTGAGGAACGCTGAATTTGCTGAAAAGCAGCAGAGACAAGTGATGAAGAAAAGGCACAAAATACATTCTGAATCCATTCAGTTGTGATGATTCATTAAAAAAATAGGTGAATAATTACAAACAACTGTTCTTAACACCAGCATACAAGAATTCAATGTTTTATAATAATGAACCTTGCATATTTTCATTTTCCTAGGATAATGTAGCAATCTGAGCTAAGAAAAAAAATAATATCTACAGTACAATTAATCCAGTACTTGAAAACACTTCTGCCTTCAGAATAACCCCTTGCTTTTGAAAGGAGAATCTAAAACGTGGAAGCATCACAAATCCTCCTTCCACATTGAAGTCTGTACCTTGATGTCTGGTGAAGCGACTCGTTCAAGGTCGCAGTCTTTGGCATTGCTGGAAGTAGGAGCTGGATGCCAGGCTTGCTGTCCTCTGCCCCAGCCGCCAGACGTGCTGCCCGAGTGCATTCTGGAGCCGTGATGCCTCCTCCTGCCTTGAGAACAGGAGGAAGCTGCGTGGAGAAGCAATGATGGAGGTTTCACCCGCCACGGTTTGAGTTTCTGCACACACACAGTGTGTTTTGGGTATGAAAAGGCAGGAGGTGGTCAGGTGAAGGTGTGGGAATTACAGGATGGCTGGAGAATGTGGTCCACATTAAGAGTTAAGGTGAGGAATCAGTTTTCTCAAAGTGAGTCAATTTCCTTAACGTAGTACAGCAGTTTAAAAAAAAAAAAGGCTGAAAACAAAGTGAATGTAAACAGTTAAGTGTTTCTGTTATCATTTTACTTGAATTTTGATCTGTCAAGCAGGTATTCCTCAAATTCCTTCTGCCCTTGATTAATCACTTGAACAAACGCAGAGTTGATCAAGGATTCGTTCTGGTATCTGGTGGTCTGCAGTCTGCCTGCTGGGTTTTCTACTTTCTTCTTGCAAACCTTTTCCCCCTCTTTGCTTGTCTAACACTGAAATCTTCCACTACAGAAAGCGTTTGGAGAGTGTGAGCAGAAGCAAAGTATTGGGTTGCAATGCACAGATACGTTTTTCCACTGACTCTTAAAGCCTGCCTAGTCTTTAAAGCATCAAAGATGCTGCTACCGGAATTTTAATATGTTGCTAGGAGTTTGGGTTAAAGGCTGAATTTTCGTTGCTATATGGACAGCCTGTAACAGGGCTCGTGGAAAGCTAATGCATGAGATGAATATAAAGCTTCACCCCACTCTCCCTGGGCATCCAGAAGATTTTCAGCTCGTTCTGGAGAAGGATGCGGTGAGGGGAAAGGAGTAGGAGGGATTCGGCTGCAGTTTGAGAGGTTCACAGTGAGAGCTGCGCTTTGGGCAGTTTGGTAACGCAGTGATGGAAAGCGTCAGCGGCTGGGTCGTGTGGATGGCACAGAATCCCACCAGGCTTTTGCATCTGGAGTTTTCCCCAAAAACTGCGCTTTGTGTCGTGACTGCGTTAGAATCAGAGCCTGTGCTGCATTTATTCAGCTATCTAAGAACCTCAGGACTCGCTTGCGTGTTGCTGGTCTGTACTAATTGTGATATGCTGTCCTTTAAGTGTAAATTTCTTCGAATCCTGACAGAACAAGCAGCAATATTGTGATACTACTTTACTGCCAGGGTAGACCAAAAAATGGGTGATTTTTAAAAATGTTGTGTCGTTTAGCTATTCACAAATTTATTGCAGAAGTCTTGCTTGGTGTGTGTGGTGCGAGTTTTATGTGCCTGTTATCTGGCATAGTCATTTTATTTTATTATGGATAATCACCTGTCTCTTAAGCATGCTCTTACCTTGGGTGGGTTTTGTTCCTATGATGATTTCTCTTTAAACTCTTGAAGGGACCAGTGAAAGCAGCATATCCTAAGCTGTGCGAACATCCACACCCCCATTTCTTTAGTTTCTGGACTTCTAGAATCACTGTATATTTGGAAGAGCCTCTTGGAACACCCAGCAGGGTCTGAATCAAGAAATCTTCACATTTCTCCAAGTCGCTTGTGTGAGGTAAACTGTGGAATGGGATCCCTCCAGTGTCCGGCAGCCCCTCTGTGAGATGGCTTTGGAGAGGGGGCACAGCATCTGTTTTGCCTGAAGCAAATTTGCTGGTCAGAGGGTGCTGCGTTGTTGTATCTAGGATTTTTGCTTTGTACAAATCTGTGAAGAGTAGGTGACTTGCTTTTAGTATGTAGCTTTGCATTCTGGGCTTCCTAAATTTATTAATAAACTTCTACTTTATTATTAATGCATATGTACACGTCACTAATGGATAATTCTGAAAATAGGCTTCAGTGTTTCAAAAATACAGGTGTTACGCAATTTCTTAGTGTTTTTGAAGAGCTACGTTGCAGGTTCTTCCCTTTTGTCTACAAAAAGCTGCTGAGACCGTCCCTTTGCCTTTTGTGCCCCGTTCAGTGGTGCCTCGATTCCACTTGAAACGCGGCTGTGTAAAACCCAGCGCTCCGCATTTTGAGGAGAAGGTTGATTTGTTCATTTCCAGAGCGCGGTAAATATCTCTGAATGTGTCAGATGCCGTTTGAGCAGCAGTTGGTAATGCCTGGACACGTACCCGATGGCTTCAGTCATCCGAACGGTGCATTTTTGTCAGTGGTGCTGGAGGGGCCAGCAGAGGGTTTGGGTGGCTCACCAGCCGTTCGCTACCTCAACAGTGGGGTTGAGTTTCCCTTAAGGCAATAGCAGACTTCTGAAACACATACAACAGAAAATATTGTTGTTCTGTGCACTCTTTTGAAAGCTTTTGCTTGCTGTTGGAATAAGCACCGTCTCATGTTACTACTGCGGTCTGTTGGGAGGGGACAGGGCCTGTCCCGCATGGTCAGGCCCAGTCCTTGCTCCCTGGCTTGGCCGCTGGCTCTGCCCGGCAGCCTGGGGAGCCTTTCATTGCTTCCTGGAGTGCTTCCTGAACGCTCTTCGGGGGCTGGCGGGGATAAACCTGCTCGTTTCCTCCCTGCTTTGCTGATGACTGCTCCGCACAACAGCTTTTCCTGTTCCTAAGAGGGGGGGAAGTTTTTCTTCTCCACCCACTCGACTGGCCAGTCACAGTTACGGGGTGTTGGTTCATCCCTCGCTTTGCTGTAGCTCCGTTTTGCCTTCTTTGTGTTTTGTTGGTTTTTTCCTCATGTTAAATGGGAGGGTGTAAATTTTGCCAGAGCTCTGATGGCCATAAGGCTGTTTGCACGTGCTTCCAAGTGGGGTCAAACACGCAACTGGTAAATCCTTTCCTTCCATTGCAAAGCAGTGCTGCAGGTGGTAACTTGTAGCTGACCTTGCATTTACCTAACAAGCTGTTTTGTAGAAACCATTTCAGCTTCTGCTGTCCAGGGAAAGGTTTTCCCTCCTGCCCCGAGCAAACTTTTCTCTTTGGGATCCCTCTCACTGCTACAGGAGCAGTTGGCATTTGAGCTCTTCAGCCTTTAACCCCAGTGCTTTTCTAATTGTTGAGGCTTTTGAATTCCCTGCTGCATTTGGCAGATTCACTGATAAATTTTGATCAGAGCTTTCCCCTCAGCAGACTGAAAATAACCTCATCTTTGGTTTCATTGCTGCCCTTTGTGTGTTGCTGACCAGTTCCAAGTACAAGGGACTTCAATGCTTTAATTAAATGTACAGATTGTATACAGTCTGTGTATGCAGTGTTTCAAATAAAAGAATAATGCATTTGTTGCTCTGTGAGTAGTTTGTTTCTGGATCCTTACTTTAGAAAAGAGAAAAAAGTCAAGAGATGTTCTTTCTGCTGTGGCTAATTGCAGCCTGTATCGTCTGCTTTTCTTATTGTCTAGTTATCGTACAATTAAGTGGTGTTTTAATTGCAACTCCCAACTGATTTATGGTAGTTATTTTTAACAATAAAAATAAATTCCGTTTCTTTAAAATAGGGAAATGGAGTCAGTGAATTAAGAATACAAATGTGAACTTTGTTTCGGGTGGCAGAAGAGCCAAAACTGAGTAGAAGTTAACTTGCAGTGGTGGCTCAGCTTGTAACTAGATCTAAGAAGCTGGAAGTGCTATTAACTGCAGTGTATTTCAGGCCTCTGAATTTCCAGAGCTTTGAAGTGAAGGACAATAAAATGTAGCATGTGGAAAAAATTTTCAGGACAGTCAGTCTGTTCCTTGTGAATAAATCTTTTTTTTTAAAGTATTGTCACAACTGACAGCAGTCTAGATAGTAGTTCAAGAATTACCTAACTCGCAAGTTCCCACACCTCTTACTTTGGGAAATGCAGACAGTTAATTGCATCTTTAGCCTAATTGACTGCAGGAAATAATCTTAACATTTTAACCGTCTTTTTCTTTTGAATAAGAGTTAAACGTCCCCAAGGAAGCTATTTAACGTTACCATTCACTTCTTACTGAAAAGTCTTGATGGTTCTTGTATTCAAAACAATTGTTTTATGGAGGGTTTTGTTTTCGTTGTGCAATGAGAGGTAACAAAATACATTGTAAAGATTTCCGTTTTTTAAAGACAATTTATTATTGCCACTCCAAACACCTGAACGTCCTGACTTAAACAGTCTGTCCTCGGTTTTGGCAGCAGCAGGTGACGGTGTGGCGTGTTGAATGGTGCCGTTCCTACACAAGGAGTATGTCCTGTGTAGGGTGTATCTGCTGCAACTGCCCGGCTGCGTGGAAGTGAGAGTTTGGGGTTAGAAAACCGATGAAATGGGGACTTGTGGGTTTCGGTTGTCTCATTTTTTTCCTCTGCTATAAAAGGGAGCGCAGGCCTAAGTTTTGCATTTTTATGCATCTACAGACAGAGCCTTTATGACTTTGTGGAGGTAAACTGACTTCAGTTTGGCCTCGTTTATGCATTTAAATATGGGGGAAATGTGAGGGCTTGACTTGCAGTGTAGGACTGGAAGGCTTTGATCACTAAGCTGCTTTGTTTTCAGCAGTTTCATTTCACATGCCCACCCTTACATGAGCCTCCGTTAGGAATGCCATCCGTCCAGAGCGGTCAGCAGCCTAATTTATCTTTTTAATTTAGTTTAGGGATCACCGAAGGTACAGCAGCAACCTGTATTTTGCTACATAGACATTGCCAGCGTGCGGTTTCATGTGTGATCAGACAGCAGTGCTGGTGTTTTGGGTACAGGATCAATGCGCTTTTCCTGCCTGTTGGGCACATTACTGATTCCCGTCTGTTGTCGTACGCAGAGGCGCGTTTGAAAGGCTGAGATGCGAGCTCTGCACGTCTTCGGCTTTTGAAAACCTTGAGCTTGAACCCGTGGCTGTGCGTCCTGGAGACACGGGTTGTTCAATGCTTGTGTTGCCCTGTGTTTGTTCCCTTTTCCACGAACAAGCTCTTTCTATAGCTGAAATTAGCAGGTGCTCTGTTGTATTATCTGTTGATGACACCGTTTTCTCGGTACTCCGTAAGGTCCTTACAGGTAAGAATTTGTGTCGGAAGAGGAGGGCAGTAGATGGCAGTTTGTCAGTTAACTTACTATTATTTTTTCTAGTAGTATTGTATTCATTGGAGAGGGAGCAGGGGAGGGAACCGGAGCTGTGTTTGTAATCTCAGCATCACTGAGTAGCAGCAAACCCAACAGCTTCAGGTGTCTGCTGCTGATAATGATGAGCAGCTCAGGAGTATCCTGAAGGTCGTATTAACTCCAACAGCTCCTCCTGCCTTAAACATCTGGGAAATCCACTGTGCAGGAGAGCAGTAAATGCTGACAACATTGACTGTGTCACTCAAAGGAAAGTGATGCTCTGCTCAAAATCGGGGAGGTGCTCAAGGAACGCAGAAATAAGTGCTTGAAGTAAAGCTGCATATGGCATAGGTGTAATGTGAAGATGCTCATTTGTTTCATTTTCAGTTCAGAAGACTTGTTCTATCTGGTGCGACATCTTCGGAGGAGCTGTTGTCTTTTAATCTGCTTCTCCAAATGTGAGATACGGTTACTCTTCTGCGTTGAGTTTGAGCTGTAAAATGATATCATCGTAACTTTAAGCTGTTCCAAAAGCTTGTCTTGTACTTGGTGTAAGTTATATGACAGATTTTTAAAACAAAGATTTTTTTTTTTTTGGTTGAAAATGTTTCTGGGAGGCTAAGCAATGAAATTCTTAAAAAAGGTTTCATAATGCACGTGTTTAACCATAGCAGCGTTGGTGGTGGTTGTTCAACTGAAATATACTTTCAGAGAACCTGTTTGCTGGTAATTGGCAAATTGATTAAGTTGGACTTTTTTTTTTCTTTTATAAATCAGCTGGTTTCCCCGATACTGTGCTTTGGCTGAAAGAACTTAACCACACACCACATTTAAGAATTTGGAAGAAAATCCTTCAGATAGTGCGTTGGTGATAACACGCAACCTTGTGCTGCTGAATTAAGTTATTTATTGTGGCTTGGGAGCTTAGTATCTGACCAGATGGATGCTTTATCACAGCCTGACAGCGTCTCAGTGTCTCGCAGGGGCAAAACGACAAGTTCCTCTATGCAAATCCTCGTGTAGTCCCTGAGCAAAGGAGCTGAGCTGCTCACCCTTCTCTATACAGTGATCTAAGTGTAGCTGTAAGCAGTAGCAAAATATTTTTCAGTGGTTATTAAAATCCAAGAATCCTTTAGAAGAGTGGCCAAGTGGAGTCGAAGTGGATTTGCACCCCATACAGGAATAACGCGCTTCTCCTGTACTTGCCATGTGGATTTTAAAGCTCTGCAAAGTCAGAGGTGCTTGGAAAAGACAGTTTCTCGTGACTTTCCAGAAGTATAAAATTATTAACTGCATGGGAATAAGTTTTCATCACTCTCCGTTTGGTAAATTGCTCCTGTCATGAGGTGGTCAATTCAAAAGCCCGTGTGTCCGGCATACAGCATTGCAGGGAATGATCTGCTCCACCGAGGAACAAATCCAGTGAGATGGGGGCATCAGAACTTCATAAGGTGCTTTCCCCGAGTCAAATCGGTATTTCAAGAAACACCTGGAAATCTTGTTCTCGCACTTCAGTTTGGTTTAATGCCTGGGGTTGGGGCGAGTGAGTGACAAGAGAGTCTGCAGAACTCTTCCTCGCTCCTGCTTGTTTTGATGGCTTCGAGTCATGCGGTAGCAGGTCAGGTCTGTGCTTCCACTTTCCCCTTTCTGACATGAAAAGTGGTCATCTTGGGAGTGTTTGGAAATCTTGTACACAGAAACACTTCCATATCCTCAGAAAAAGCTGTGTTCTGTGCTTCGTTTGCAGTCTCGTTTCCTTAGAAAGGAAATTAATTATGTTGTTGACTGAAAGTCTGTTTAATGTTTTGGAGAACAGGTTTCTGTGATTGTATTCCTTGTACGATTTTTTTTTTTTTTTTCCTTTCTTGCACTTCTTTGAGACATCAGAGTTTCTTTTGCATGAAGATGGGCGAGTGTTGCCTCTGCAAGGCTTGCGATGTCCCCTGGAGCTGCCACTTTGACGGATTTTTGCCCCATTATCTGGGAAGCTGGCAGGGCCAATGGAGAAGTCTGCTCGGAGCAGAGGTGGCGTCTGCCCGTACCAGGGGATGTTTATGTGCCGAGGATGTGTTTTTCAGATAAATGCATGCATGCAAATCAGTATGTGCTTATGATTTATTTTTATTTTTTTTTTAATTTCAGGGTTTGGTTATAGCAGGCTGGCTCTTTATATACCCACAGTCGTGAAAACAAACGGCAACAACAAAAGGGGTGAAGCAGACGAAGCACTGAGGAGACGGGGAGTGTGTGCTTTTAAAAGCGGTGGTTCGGGAGGGTAACTTGGTGCCTCTTTCTCCTGCCTTTGGAGGCCCTGTGTCTGTTTTAAGCTGCTCCAGGCGCTGCAACCTCATCTTGGGAGCGTGTCGGCATGAGGCACCTCGAAAGGGGGAAAGGAGAGGGTGGCCGGTTTCTGCCCTTTGTGTGTGTCGGGGAGAGGAACGACGTGGAATTCGGCTTTCCACACAGCTTTTTAAACCTGTAGCCTCCCCGAGCTTGAACTGAGGATGCTTGTTTGCCATCAGATCAGAGGTTTTGTTGTTGCTTGTATCCCAGAAAGAGGTTTCTCCGGGCTCTGTTTACGAGCCGGCGCTGTGTGAGCTGGCTGTGATTGGGAGGGAGGAGGGAGGCAGTGAATGTTGTGCCCTCTTGTTTTTCTCTTGTACAGGAAGAAAAAAAGCTGAGGAGCCTGTCCTCCTCCTCTGAGTCAGCTGTGGTTACGGTTTGCTGAGTAGGCGTGCATGTTTTGAAGGGAAAAGCAGCTTCAAATCAAGTCAGCCAAGCGCTGTGCCCAAATAAGTTCGGGGAGGTTCCTCCACCCAGGACGTACTCTAGCTAGAGCTGGCAGTTTGGGGTAAAACTGGTTTATGATAATTACTAAAAACTATTGTATGCATTGGGTAATTCTTGAGCTGAGGAGGAAAACAGGTTCTGTGCCCTGGTGAGTTTTGTTTTGATAGGTGTCGTTACCGCAGCGGGATTAATGATTACCCCAGCAGTAGGATCTCCCTGCTGGAGGTGCAGCCAGGGTGAGCTGTGTGTACTGAGCGGGGGTGCTGGGGGACTTGTGCTCAACGTGAAAAGAAGGGTCTGCAAGAGGACTTTGTAAAATCAGAGGGTGACTGGGGAGGCGGAAGTGAGCATCTTCCACCTGGCGGAACAGAATAGAAAAGGATGTCTAGGGAGTTCCTGTAGGAATCTTACAGCACAAAAAACCATCTGGAAGTTGATAAGTAAATAAGTAAAAGAAAATATATATTATGAAGCAGCTCTCTAGCATTATTATGAAAGTGACACACAGAGAGAAACCCAATTCCCCTGCTGGTTTTGGCCTGTTATTATCATACAAAGCAAAACCGTTCAGTTGAGAACTTCACATATCACTTCCTTTGGTTTTTAATTGAACGTATGTCTTCAGCAAATGCTTTAATAACCTACTACACTTACATTTGTGAATAGTCCTGTTGATACTCGTTGAGGACTCCAGGAGAGTCAAAACTACCATCGGTTGGCACCAGTTCTTTCCATTTGAAAACAAATGTGTGCTCTGCAAGGTGCTCTGCTCCTCTTTTCCAGTTTCAATTGTGGAAAGCACTGGGATACTTCAGTGAATTTTTAACTGAGGCACACGCAGATGCCTTTAGGTAGCTGGTGACACCTGCAGTCTGAATTACCGGAATAGCGTTGAAATATTAGCTAGAGGTGATGCGGAGTCGACTGGCAGGTGAGTGAAAAGGTTGGAAGTACAGGAATATCACAGCAGCAAGAAAATGGGTGACCTGTTGCTGAGATGAAATGGAGTTTCTTGCATGTGAACTCTCCAGTGTTTTGCAGGGAAGCCTGGCTCCTGACCGGACACCCGCCGATGCTGATGTTTGTCGCCAGCGTGACAGGAAATGTTGATTCTTTACTTTGTCTTTAGTTGCTATATCTTTGCTAACAGAAATAGCCTGCTCTGATTTTGTGGCAGAGATGGAAACTCATTCGCTCTGCATTTTTTGTATATCTTATCTTTTTTCCTGCCGAAATGAACGCGGTGTGATCTGTAGCGGTTACTTTTTGAACAAACTGATCTGAAATGCAAGGTAAGTGGTACTGTGTGTTTTGCGAGCGCAACCGGAGTTCTAAGTGTATATCCTGTTTGTTGTTTTGTTTTGCTGTTTTGTGAGGGTTTCAATCATTATGAAATTGCAAGAACATAATGATGGTCAAGGGGAAGAGAAATGTATAAAAGCTGTTTCACTAGTTATAAGCCAGCGCTCAGCCTAAGATACTTTGACCTGACACCCCCAGGGGAAAAAAAAATAGAAAAACGTGGGCTTTCTGTCTGGATGCAAAATTAATATTTTTGATGAATGCTAAATAGTAAGCTGTCTCCTCCAGAGTTTCTGGTTGAAAGTGAACAAGTTACATCCATCACTAAATGTTGTCTTGAATCTTGGTAGATTGCTGAGATTTGAGACCAAGTTTCCTCTTGTGAGATATGATCACTGGCACTTGCAGTTTGTGGCTTCTGGTTTTTGCACTAGAAGCTTGAAGTTAGCTATAGGGTGTTGGGGAGTATTTTGTGGCTCACGATGTTTGGGTACATGTGACATGAATATTCTTCAGACCCTCCAGGACTAAAAGCACATCTCTGTGCTGCTTGAGGTTGTGGAGGTTGAGGTTAAGATAGAGAATGACTCTTTCAGATTGTCATATTTTCCATACTGAAAAGATCTGATTCATGAGCTGGAGGAAGAGCTGTGATTTATAGGCTGCAAAAACAACCAAATGTGTTGTTTATCTGAAAAGTTTGATCTGCTTTTGATACTAAAGAGCGGGGTGTTGCAGAGCTTTAAAGGATACGATGCCCCAAAGTGTGGAGGGTTGTTTTTGTTTGTTTGTTTAAGCCCGAATGAGCAGTTTTACTTAGCTCTGAGGCTGTCCAGAGACTTTTGTAATACCTCTGCCAAAGGACTTATTTTGGGGGCAGATGCACAAAATTTAAGGAAAGTCAACCAACTTCCTTCTTATTAGGTTGTTTCCTAAGAAGTTGTGCTATGCAGCAGTGATCAGAGGTTTGTGTACAAAGCAGCTTCAAGCCCGTGCTGTGAAAAAGGTTGATCATTGTGTTGTAATTTTTCTCATACAAGTGGTGCTCTGTAAATTGTGACATTGCTTTGTTCATTGAATCAGTGCTAAGGTACATACATATACATGTATAGTGTGTATGTATATTGTATGTGTATATACATATGTATATATAAATAAAAACATGAGTACTAACTCCAGTTGGTACTAAAATGTGGCCAGTGCACAATAGCTTAGCTCAAGGCATGTGGCCTTGTGCGTTGGGAACGTGTAACCGGCCAAATAAAATTTCGGTCTAGATAGATCAGGCCAAACAAGCAGCTGAACAGGAGCTACCCCTCGATTTATCTCTTATTCTGTTTAAAGTAATGATATAGGATTGTGTTCTGCTTAGAAAATTGTGCTTGGATTTTTTTATCTCTTGCTATTGAAGTGCTGCAGGAGGCACAGATGATGGATGCACGAGTTCAGCATTACAGTTCTGCTCGAAGAATTTTCTGTCCTTGCTCGTGCTGTTTTAATTAAAACAATTCCACAAATGCAAATGGAAGTCATGCCCACGGAAAATCGGTGCTGGAGTTATTCATCAAGCAATATTCTCCTGCAGATCTTATGAGTTCAACCATTTCTTTGGGAGTATAAAATCTTTGGTGATCAGACCTGCAGGGAACAAGAGTTGTAAATGGTTTTCATGGAATGCCAGTGGGAAGCTCTCCCCAGAAGTATCCTCCAGAATTACATGGGCAGCTCTCAAAATATTTTACAAATACTTCTTTGGGGAGAAATGCCAGCTGTGGTTTGTCTTTGGATCTGATAACTTTTCAGAGCGCATGGCTATGGGTAAAATCTGTCTTCAGGCTTTCACGGACAAGTGACGAGAGGGAATGGAACCTGGGGGGTGAGGTGGGGTGGGAGTGAGGGGACACCTGCATTTTTTGAGTGCCTTTTTTTGTGAATCTGAGCCGATTGATACACACGTGGAATAAACAGTGATCTCTGAGGGGGTTTACTGCCTCTTTTTGGTAACGGGAGACATGCAGATGGGTGGGATGTGGTAAGGGTTGTCTGGTTGGGCGTTTGGAATCCCTGTTTCCTTTTGAAATGTCTGCGAGATGACGGATTGCTGCTGAGGATCTTGCACCATCTCACAGTGTTTTGTGGGCATTTTTCTGTAACGTTGTCACTGAAATATCTGTACCTTCATTCCCTTTGATTCGAGTTTGAACTTGTCTAAGTTCAAGGCCATTTTTGGTGTTGTTTCTTCTTTCTTCTCCTCCCCCCTGTCCCCCCAGCCTTCCTGGTCTCCAGAGAAAATAGTTTCAGTGATAAAGATGTAGCTGGAATCTTGGGTTAGTTCTGCAATACCTCTGGGTGATTTTTCCACTACTATAAATGTGATCCTTCCTTTCTTCCTATCCTGTGTAAAATGAACAAGTTAGCAGGGCAGGCTGTATTTTCCTGCTCCTGAGCTGGTCAAATGCCTGTTCTCCCTTGCGTGCTGTTGGGGCAGGGGGCCTCTCTAGAGGTTTAGAAAACGGAAGAGAGATGTTATTTGTCATCTTTTACATTGTCAAATTATTCTAATTTTGGAATAAAGAGCTGCTTTCTTTAGGGAATTACTTATCTTCTTGGAAAGTTGGCTGTAAACATAAGTCTGTTATTAAATGGCTTTCTAAGAAGCGAATTAAAACTTCCTGATTTATTGTGTAGCAGGAGAATTGTTCATTGTTCAGCAGGAATTTAGGTTTGTTTAGCAGGAGAATCAGAAATGAGTAACTCATTCTGATGGTGACAGTTTCAATAAGTTAATTTATTTTCTGATAATGGAATAAGGTCTTTGGTCAGGCCTTGGCCTCCTTTGCCATCTATCAGTGTTTATTGAGTTTTGGGGTAATGCTAATAAATATCTTGCGTAGTATTCCTACATCTGTGCAAGTCCTGAGCGTAACAGGTGGGTTCTTTACCCACCCCTGTGCATCTTCCTTACTCCTATACACATTTTCTATTTCATATTTACTCTTTTTTTTACATTTTGGAAATTCCCCTTTGTAACTACAGACAGTATACTGTGTTGCCTGTGATTTATTAGTACTGATATTGTTACGGCACTTTCAAGTGTTGTTCTGCCTAACCGAAATGTTCTGAAGGAATTCTGAGCTCCAAATAACACAAAGGCTAATGTAAGGAGTAGTAGTTACCTATACATGTGTGTAAGCTGGGGATGCACAGGAAGGCTTTTTCATTGCTTTTAATAAGCCAGCGAAATTTGAGGTGATAATTTCTTCTTGAAATCTTGTTACTCCACATACTTACATGTACAGATTATTTTCTTAGCAAGCCCCCGCATGGAGGGAGGAGGAAGGGGCAGGAGAGGTGCAGGGCCTGCCCACGTTCCCATGCGCCTCCATCGCAGGGCGGCAGCCCGAGAGCCACCCTTGGTAAACAACCCTGCGCATTGCAGCTTGAGGAAGAGGTTTGAGAGCGGAGAGGAAGAGTGGATGACTACAGAAAAGTAATTAAATCCTTCTTAAAGCGCGTTTTGTGGCTGTGGCGCGGGGCAGGCGCGCAGGCCGGCCCTGCAGCTGGAGCTCCCGGCGGCCATTTGTGAATGAGGCACCAGAAGGGGAGGAGGGGATTCCAGCTCCAACAGCAGGCTGCTGCTGGCTTTCATTCACTCCTTGCAATCTCACTGTGATTGACGCTGCATTTTAATAACACTATATCCTTTTTTTTAAAAAAAAAAAAAACATTCCTCCTTTTTCTGATTGGATCTGTTGTGTGATTTACGTTCCCTCCGTGCTGTTGCCTTCCTGCATCTCTTCCCCTCTCCCCCCGTAGCCCACTCGTGTGCTAAAGGTCGCAACTCCTGGTTTTGCTTTTTCTTTAAAACAAACCGCACAGTTACTCCGTTTCTCTGGTACCCCAGTTGGGAAGCATGAGTAGAACTGGGCATCTCATCTCTGAGCCCCCGTCACCCCCGTGCTCCTCAGCACCCAGCGTCTGTCCTGTGTCACCAGCCCTATGTCACCACAAGCACCCGCCTGGTTTGGGTCACTGGGAGGGCTGGCTGAACGGGGACTGTGGCCACTGCAGAGCTCCCTCCCTCCCTCCTTCCAGCTAATTTAGGTAGCCCATTATTTTCGGCACTTCAGACCCCTTTGTTGTGACTGAATTGAGGCCGGGTGACAATGGCACCCTTGCTTCCTATTCACAGCAAAATGAAGAGACAGGCCATTGTCCTGGGCATAATTGAGCCTCTATTGAAACAAAAACACAAAGAGATGGGCAACTCAGTTAAAGCTGCTTGTTTGAGCTGTTGTTACAGCTGTGGAGCCTGTTTAGGACTAGAAACCTAATTACAAACATTAAGCTTTTTAAAGCCAGTGCAGCATCCCTTTTTAGTTTAAGGCATGCAAGTTAAAAATTGAGATATTTAATGTTGTTTACAAGTAGTGATTTTGCTGATGACACCTCACAAACCACCTACTTCTCAAATTTGATTTTAATTTTCTTTTAAACCCAGGCCAGCTCCACAAGAGATCGCAAGTTCCAGCATCAAGAGTATCTCCTCAGCTTAGACAGCTATGCCAGCAGTTTCATAAAATATTTAAACAGCATGTGCTTGGTCGAGTTTGTATTGTCTTGCAGTTTTAATTTGCCTCAGTAAAGCTGTGGTGTTAACAGTTGTTCTTCCTGTCTTTTGAAGTCTCAAAACAACATCAGTCATTTTCCACTTCTACTACATAAAGCACAGCATTTTTCTGTAACCAGCCTCATAAGAGTTGCCATAAAGTGGCTGAAAATACCCCATTTGTAAGTTCATTTTCCTAGCCTAGATGAGCTTTACAGGTCACTTCCACTGCAGTGGTCGTTTGCCAGCGTTGGGAGAGTGAAAATGTTTCATGCTGGTTAGTGGTAAGTTGATGATGCTGCTCATCGTCCTCCTCACTAACAGCCCAGTCTCTTTTCTAATCATCCTTAAGTAGGGGGTGGTGCACAGTAGATTAAAATAATAAAAAAAATAGATTGTTATTTCCAAATAAGTTGGTATTTTTATCATCTGGGGGTGTGCTAGGATTTAATCCACTTAACTTTGTGCTAGGTAAATGGTAATTTCCTATGAGATAAAGTGCACGTATTCCAGTGTGCGTAGCAGACATGGGTGAGCAGGTCTTCCAATAAGGAAAATCTCAGTAAAGTGTAGGGATCTCCAAGCTGGCCTGTGACCTCCGACTCTCGAAAAGGCTTATTTGACCAGGATATGGGAAAGGTTGGGAAGTAACTAATTTCCTGTTTTTTAATGTGATCCTTTGGGAATTGCATCTAGTGGGAATGAATTGTCCTGGGGTGGGTGGGAAAGGTCGTTTTGTTTTTTTCCTGTTAATATTATGATTCTGGAGTAATTAAACTGCGTAGGCATTTTGGAGACAAATGCTGAACTGTTGGTTGAAGCTCTGATTGCTGATGGCTGTTGTTGTGAAGCGAGGGGAAGATGGAAACACCAGCATTTGTTTGGGCGGATGGAGTTGGGCAGAGCTTAACTCCCCAGAGCAAAATCTGGCCAGACCACTTTTCATTCTGGTGGTACCAAAGTAAGCAGCGATAAACTTCCAGTGATATAAAAGTGATCTGGTTCCCTAAGATCTGTATCCTTTTTAGTGTTGGAGTTAAGGGCCTCTTTGTGACTCACATCCATTAATGTAGACACAAGTCTCTGTCTGAAGAAAAGCCTTAAGGGATGAGTAAGCTGAGATGACTTGAGAGGCTTGTGGGCTATCAAAGGCTGGCAAACAGCAACTGGAATGAGACTTCAACTTGCTACAAAAGATGTCTGCAGATTATGCTAGCTTTTTGATGATGAGCAATACACAGATAATGGAATATAGTGCAGAAATAGGTTTTCATGTAAGGAATTAAGTACTTGGGGCACAGTACGGGCATAGGAGTTACACCTTCAAGACCCAGCAGAGAGAAAGCTTTTGAGCAGCAGAACCAGGCGGACTTGGATGTTCTTCCACCCCAGCCTGCATATAATCTTATTTGCCTTTTTTTTTTTTTTGCCAACTAAATCAACATTTTGTTTCCACGTCAGTGTAGTCTGCAGATATGTTTAATATGACCCTATGACCCTGGTGAAGTGATGCAGACATCCGAAAATCCTATTTGAGGTGTTTCAGGGAGTTTGTTGGGGCCAGTTTTTACAGAAGTTTTCTATAAACAAGGAAGATACTGGAATGTTTGGGGTTTCTTTTCTGGAAGGGCCTTTTCAGTCTCTCTCTGCAGTTCTGTATCATTTACGTTGGTAGGATGCTCAGCCGAGTATGTGCTTCTTAAATATTTTGTGAGATTGTTGGCTTATCTGGTTTGGTTCAGGAGATACCCTTGATGCTGGAACTTGTGATCTCTTGTGGACCTGGCTCAGGGGGAGGAAAAAAAAATAGTTTGGGAGGTAGATGGTTTGTGAGTTGTCGTCAGCGATATTGCTACTTGTAAATTCTTGCCTAGCTATTTTTAATATTTGGAAATGTGCAAAGCCTGTCAGCCTGCCAGTTTTATAAAACTGTTGAAGAAAGTGTAGGAAAGAGCTCATCTTGCACCACATAAGTGGGTTTTTCCTGTGGAGGTTAAATAAGCGGACTCTGAGCTCCACCGATCAAAGGCAGGCACGCTCACCCAGGCAGGTTTAGTTTAGCTCCAGGCCATGTTCAGTGGTTGCCCTCCAATTCGGAGACCTCTGCTAATAAAACTCCTTTCTCCTTCTCGGAGATTTTACCTACTCGCACATTAGGGACCTGGTTTTGGGAAGGGAAGTGGGGAGGGATGTGTTTGTGGCTTTGCAGCTTCAGACATGTTCTTTAGGGGTTTTATAAACTATTTAGTGAAAACTGAGCTGAAACAAAGAGGGAAAATACCTCTTAGTTTCGTCATATTAATATATTATTAAACAAACAAACCCGTAACAATTGTCAGTTATTTTTGTTATGTGGAAAGTATATATTATTTTATTTTGTGGTTATCTTTTCTTGAAATTATATTAATTTGCCAATGGTAGACTAAATGAAGACTGAAAGGAGATAGGGGAAATCCCGGACTTTCTAATCTTTACATCTAGTGTGAGCTAAGCCTCTATTCTGTGCTTGTTAGGTGATTTCCATTTGAGCAGCTTGCACGTAACAGAACTGAAGATTGAGAAGGAGCCCGTGGGGTAAAGTGATGGACCATTCCCATTCTTCAGAGAGAAGCCACAGGGAGAGGCCAGGGTTGAGTTCTGCACAGGTACATGGAGCTGTGACCTTGCTGCAGGTTAAAATTGTGCCTTGGATACAGTTCTCAGGTCACCCATTTCAGAACAAACTCTGTCCTCCTGCATCTTGGCTGCATCTGGTTTTAAAACAGCCCTGTGATCTCCATGTGAATTCTGTTTCCCGCAGCGTACACACTCCCTGCAATGCTTCCAGACCAGCGTGGTGTTTTGATCATAAAGAACATGTTATCTGCATCTTTGCTTGTCTCACCCATTTCTTTCACTGCAGAGCTTTTTTTTGGGTGACGTAAATTTGCCCTCACTTATTTATGTCTGGGGCAGAAACTTTTTTATCTGTGGTTCAGCAGCAGTGGGCTGATAAATAAGGTGATAGCGTGTGATATTATTGTGGATTGTTCTGGATTTTAGTTGATTCTAAGATACTGCAGGAATTTTTTAATTGCCTTGAGCGCTTTTTAAAACAAATAAAAAAAGCAAACCAAAACCCAAACCAACCAGACAAACATAAACCCGACAAAACTCACCACCAAAGCAAAACATAGCCCTTCTCTGTTTTTGTATTCTGGAATCTTTGCCTTGGAAGTAATTAAAAATATAGCTGTTCTTCTTAATGGGATTTCTACACAACTGTGTTTTTTACCAAGCACTGCATGTGTGGGTGCAGCTGGTTGAACAGAAACATAATAAACACTAGAAATGACTCATATTGTACTTACAGATCCTTAAATGTATGCATGTATATATACACATACATATTTAAGGGCAGATCCTGTACAGCAGCTGGCTATACCCGCTAACCTAGAGAGCTTTTTGAAATGACCTTGGAAAGGACGAGTGCAGTTAGGGAGGTGTTGGCATTGCTTGGCTTGTCGTGGTAGGTCCTTCTGTGTGCTCCGATCATACAGACGTATAGATCACATTGTAGTTGCTGGTAGGAGTGGGTGTTATTTGTTTGTGTGAGGTGGGGGGGGGTGAGGGTTTCTTTGTGTGTTTGTTGTTTGGTTGGTTTTTTAATTGTTTTGGTGTGGTGATGATGTTTGGGTTGGTTTTGTTTGTTCATTTTGGTTTTTTAGCCTACTGTAACTTGTGTCCGTGCCCCTGTGTTCTCCACGAACAAAAGGGTAAGTTTGGACATGGGTCAGAGCTGTCATCACTTACCGTTGGGGTGACTTGCCTTGGTTAAAACTGCCCCCCTCTGTGATAACCTTGCAGTTTGTCCTCCTCAAATCGTCATAACTGTGTACTGGGGACTTGATGTCTCATGGCCAGGGATGAGAGTCTTTTATCATAATCTGAGCCCCCTGACTTCACTGGCAGACTAAACTTTATGAAGGCGGCTCATGGGAAGGGCAGTACAAAACGCCTCGGCAGCCTTGGGTTGTACAGTTTACGTGGTTTATCAGTGCTGTTTAGGTATTTGCTCCTGTAACAAGGGGTCCTATTTAGAAAGAAAATAATTTTGTTTTTCAGCAAAAGTTTATGGCAGTTTTCTCTCCATGGTATGTCTCCTTCCTTCACAATCCAGACACATGCAGTTCACAACCAGGAGCTTTACTTATGTGTGTGTTGGTGTCCATGATGTGTGGATGCAAAATATCTTCATGTTTCAGCTCTCCAGATGCAGGTTCAGACCTGTTCTTTTTTCTCCCCTCTGTTTTTTTTCTGTAACCCTGTAATACTGCTGCTTGGATCGAGATGTGCTGTTATTTTTTGCCTTTGTGCACTGTGTTTTTCAGAGTAGTTACTAAGGCGCCTCCACCTCTAGAACTGACAACCGTGTGGGCCCAGGAACAGGGGTTGTGTTGATGAGATCTGAATAATGTGCTTCTTGGTGCTGAAACAGAGACTGGTAGATACAAAACTAAATATTATGTGACGAACCCTTGATGATGCTACTGTTCGTAAATAAGGAACCAAGCAACATGCGTGTGGATGTTGTCTCTGGATTTCTCCTAATGTACTGAAGTACTGAATGTACTGTATCAAGTTATTACATGCTGTTTTCCTTCTGTTGCCATCTGTTATCTCTGTTCTGGTCCTTATCTTTAACTGTGCAAATCCTCTTAGAAATTTCTTGAAAATACTGAGGGGGGGAAGCTGGCTCTTAGGTAATGCTTTATTCATGGAGCATTTGTTTTTATTTGCACCACCTTCTTTATTTTGTCCTGGTATCTTTCTATGTATTTTGGGTGCAAGACTAGTGTGATCTAACTTGCTGACCCCAGTAATACATAATTTAAGAGTGAATACTGAAAATGATGAGTTTCATAAACTTGTCCCTTCTTCAGTGTAAAAAATAAGATTAGGTGCACCAACCTTTTCCATCTGACTAACATCTAATGTATGAGCAACCTATTTTCATACTCATAGAAGCTTTTCTTTCCCCATCTCAAATTTTAGAAAACCGGAGAGTGCGTGCCTGCTACACATAATGCTTGAGGACATCCAAATGATGGTCACCACATTATTCTGTTTAATGTGCCAGTTGGTGAGATAATACCATATAGTTATTGTAGGGATTTAGTCTGAACTCAGAAGGGCAGCAGGAGTTTCCAGGATTCTCTCAATTTATTATACTAATGCTTCTCAATTAGTGTTTTAATATTCTTGTAGAAAAGTCTCCTGATCTGATGAATAAGGGGTGAATAAGAGGAATACAGGCAATGAGGTGCTTATGAAGTTGATGACATTTGGGGTGTGGAAGCAAGGAGAATCCATGTGAAGAGCATTCAGTTATCTGATTTGCTCTGTTCTTAGGATAAGAAACTAATGTCTCGAAATGCTGTAAGTCCATACGGCTGCAGAGCTGCTTTTGAGTATTAAAGTTTCAAAACTGAGTAAGGGAAAGATTGTTCTGTTCTGTTTGTGAGGGTGGGAAAGGACATCCCCCCCTTTGTTTAGGTAATTCAGAATCCTTCAGTTGACTTGCTCCCCAAATGAAGGCAGTCAGAAGTGATAGCTGAATATGATACTGTTTGTTCTGTTTATATAAATTTTGCTTTGAGTCGAGCTCTGGCAGCTTTGCTGAGTGGGAAGCTGATATGTTTGGCCTCTGCAGTGGCTGTGTGGGCTGTCATTAGGAGGTGTTTTGCAGAAGCTGCTGTATCTTACCTTCTCACTTGGTTCTAAAGCTTAAACATGCGGTCTGCCCTCTCCCAGCTGGCACCGGCTCTGTGGGTCTGAAATGGTTTTAAAAAAGCAGGCTGGCGCAGCGAGTGTCTCGTAGTGCGGGTTGGTCAGAGCTGCTGCGCCGTCTCTCTGGTTTTGTACCCCGAGTATTTTTATGAGCAAGGTACTTGCCTCCGAAGGAGAGCATCTCGCTATGTCAGTGCAAAATACTGTCTTGCATTGCAAAATGGGATTTCCACAGTCAGATGAGCCTAAACACATGGTCCTAACCTCGGCTAAATACTTGCTGTTGGAAATTGGGGGTTGCGTTAGTAAAGCAAAATGTGATGGGCTGGAAAAATATAGGGACTGTGATAGAAATATAAATGTGTGAGGTCAAACAACGGCACATAAGGGGCTCGATGGAGAATGCTGAGAAGCTCCTTGCTATGGTGAGTAGCTCGTCCTACAAGATCACAAAAATGAAGCGTGCCAGGAAATTAACGCTGAAATAGTTGAACTAAAAGTGAAGTTACAAAGGCAAATAACTTTTTTTTTTGTACGTGTGTCAATTTGTGCATGCAAGCATAGAGAGAACACTGGTCGTACAGATATGCAGGAGGTGCTTGTCGGTATTGTCAAGTGGCTGGACCACGTGTAAAGCAGGGAGATGTAGTTTCTCCAGAAAAATACTGGAGATTTCCCTCTAAATGACTTGTATATGTGGAGGAATTTTAACTTGCATAACCATTAAATTATCTTTAGAGTTTAGGCAAACATTTGGTTTTGAGGTCTACAAAACATGAAGGCAGAAGGGAACAGAAGAGCAGCTAGTAGATAAGCATTGCAAATGCTCAGATACTCATCTGAATCTTTTTGGTTTAGAAATTGGGTTTGGGAATCTCGGGAGCTCCTGTTCTCATGATAAGATGCCTTGTAAAGCACAAACTCCCACTAGTCAAGAATAGCACACATTTAGCTTTTCGTTTAGAGGATTTTGAAACCCTGTACTGAACAGAGGTGGTGTAAGGTGTGCCTTGCATCTAAATAGTACATTTAGGGTCTCTGGATAAAAATTTTTAGGAGATACAAAATTTTATATCAGAAACTAAATGTTTTGTTAACAAAATGCTTTCCTTAAAGTGCTCATGATTTTCACAAATGAGTAAGACACATGAAAAGAGGCAGTAGCAGAGAGCAAAGGGAAATACCTCTAACAAAAAAAAGGCCCTTTCGTAGAGAACCTCATTAATTTACTTTTTTAATGCCTTAGTGAAGTTTGATTGAATCTCTATTGTTTTACTTGGTATGGGCATCCAAACTTTCAGCACATCTGCAGATGTATGTTGGAAAGTTTTTTGGTCATATAGTTTTGTTCTATACTCTTTTTTTTTTTTCTTTTTCCCCACAAGTTTTGAAGCAGGCCTTTTGCGTAAATTTGTCATAAATGTGGGTTCGTTGCTGTGGCTAGCACCTGTTGTTTTCTTTATGCCCAGCGTGGTGGGTGTTTTGCAGTGTAGTTCAGCTCACTTCGTCTGTACTGATGCATTTACTGCAGCCTTTCTGATGCACTTCAAAAAAACAAAATAACCTGATTTATTGCAGAGTGTGAAACTATCTGCTCTTGCAGCTGGCCATGTGTTCTTTGCTTGCTTCTGTTGTAAAGAACAGACTATTTGTTCCCATAGCTGACTTAATGCTATTATATTCAGTTTACACAGAATAATATACTATGTTACATATAAATATTATACTATGGTAAACATTTGGCTTTGGGGAAATTACAGTGCTGAGATGGTACTAGTACAGCTGCTGGTAATAAGTGTAATTAATGGATATTTCAGACAGGCAGGATTGGACACTCCTGTTACTCTGGCTTAGCCTTTTCCCAGCCTGAATACTTCCTGATGCAGCTGACAGATATATAGATAGATATCTATAATTTTTGAACGTGTCTATCTACAAGGTGGGGTAACTAGCCAAATAATCTGTTGGAAGAAGCATTTTGCCCAGAGCCCCAGGACAGCTGGACCTGTATCTGGGGTTTGGGTTCATCACTGTGTGCGTACCTGGGATGTGGAATTTGGGCAGGAGCGCTGGGTACGGAGGAGCTGCTGCTCCTGTGATGCTGCTTGGGCGGGTTGTTTTCTGATTCCTGACGTGAAGGAGGGAGGTGAATCAGTACAGGAATTACAGCTCTTAGGTTTCCCAACTCAGATAGGTGACTCAAAACACCTTATAGGCAGAAAAGGTCTTTTCATTGTTTTAATATCCACAGCACAGCCCTGCCTGGCCTGTAGTGCCTGCCCTTAGCTTTTACCTTCGAAACACGCTCACTGTTCAGCCAGGAGAGCAGCGAGATGGGGCCAATGTGCAGAAGTGGGTGCAGGCCGGCAGCTGGGCTGGGTCACCAGTGCCCAAATCAGTCCCCGAATGGTCACACAGGGCTCCCTTCTGGGGAAATGAGAAACGTCGCTCTGTGTGAGGTCTGCGGCAGGGCCTGAGGGGCTTTATAATGAGCTTTTGTTTGTTTGTTTTGGTGTTTTTTTGTTGGTGGTGGCAGGATGGATTCAAAGTGCATGGAAGGCCGGGAGTAGGAAGGGAGCAATGCGGCCCCGAGCCCTGAAAGCCGGCCTTTGTGTCCCCCTCCCCTGGGCCCTGCCGGGGGCAAAACACAGCACAATCCCGCTATTGTTTGCTTGGAAAAGGCTGCGGCATCCTATTGCAATTATTTATGAAAGAAAATATTTGATGTTTTTGTGGAAGGTGGGTGGGGGAAGCTGAATTTACCTCTCTTCTGGTTTAGAAGTAATATTTCTTCCTTTTGTTCTTCCTGTCCAGTCGTTGCGGAATGTGTCTGAATAGCAGAGAGTGCCCGCTGTGCTGCAGTGGAAGTCCTGTTATTAAAATAAACACACACGCCCCAATTCTACAAAACTTCATTCGGCGTTGTAAATAAAGATACCCACAAGCTGCTTCTAGGGATTTGGTTCATGTCCTTTGCACTTTGGTCTAGAATGTTTTATAGTAGTAGCATTTGGAAACGTTAGATCTTCCTCAGTTTCCCCTGGAAGTGTAGGCGTACTGAGAGAACCAAGGAGCATCCCAAAGAAGGTGATCTTGATGGCAAGGTGCAAAATAAGCTACATAACTTGAAGCACTTTTTCTCAGCCTAGGGTCCTCTGTGCAGGTGACAGAAGGCATCAGGAGTGCAGATTAAAAGTAATACTAATGATTAAATGTCTGTACACACTTGTGAAAGAAAACTAAACTAGAAAACAGTAAAAGTGTTGAGTAAATACCCAGTGCTTATAACACCTTTCAGTTTGTGGCAGTACTGTGCAAAACCTCAAAGCCTTTCTTCAGGGCCAAGTGGTCCTTCTAGGTTTGTTTGAATTGAACTTGAGAAACTCTGTTATAGATGACTGATGGGCTTCTCTAACGTGGTTTCCAAAAGAAATCTGCCTGAGACTGATGCTCATCAATAATATTTCCCACAAATTGTGGGAGCTTCCTTTATGAGTACTTTGGGGAGATAAACTTCATTATAGCTGGTGGGTTTTAGAACTTGTGTGCTGCTTGTCTTTGATGTGTCTGTAGGACCTGTCTCGTGATGGTTTGTCTTGCATGTTCTCGCTTCTGGCATGAGATGGAGGAGACCTCTTGCAGCAGTGACTCCTCCACTCTTCCTCTTTGAATCATTTTTAGGCTGATAGTTCTAATTTGTTGATTTGAGGGAGTGTTATGAAAGCTCGTGGTGAACTGTGGTGGTTGGTAGGAAAGGTTTGGGAACTTCTGCAGTCTCACAGCCGAAATCAGAGTGAGGGCAACTCAACTTGGGAATTCTTTGGAGATGTTTTATCAGATTAGGGAGTATGAATTTTCCCTTTGCCAAAGGAGCTAAAGAAGCGCCATCTCCCTGAAAACTGTAGGATGATTTTCCTGCTACAAGGTATGCTCAGGCGCAGTGCTGGATGTTCTTCTTCTTTTACATGGAAGAAGAATGTGGCCTCTCACGAGCGCTGAAATTGCTTTGCTTCGTGCAAAATGGATCGCTTGGATTTTCAGAGCTTTCTGGAAGGTGTGTGATAAATGAAGAGATTGTTAATGTTTCAGGTCCTGCTTAACGATTGCAGCCTGTTTTGCTGGAGTCAGGAGCAGCTTGCCAAGCCAGAAGGCTCGCTCTAAGCACGACCTATTCCCTTGTGGTAGGAGCAAAGAGCGGATCTGTCTTCCGGCAGCTGTCCCGTGTCTGCTACAGATCAGACAGACTAAACTGTACCTGTGTTGTCCCTGATGGATGTGGGGTTTCCCCTGTTAACCCCAATCGACATGCGTTGCTGGCAACAGATTCTGCATTTTTCAAGCCATTTCTCACGTGGCAGCAAAGGAAACTTTGATCCCTGAGATCATGGTTGGTGGAAAATACCCTATGAAATACCGAATGCCAAACCACACAAGGTAAACAAAAGAACATCTCACTCCTGTATTTGCTTAATTTCAGCAGTGTTTTTTTCCCTCGCCTTGTTACTGTGTAGAAGTTGAAGTTAGAACAGTTTTACGGCATTTTTATTTCATTTGCACGTAAAAGCATTCCGTTTCCTTGTGTCTAAGGAGGGCTGAATTACTGCCTTGGTAAAATGTACCGAGGTAGGAAGCAGTATAAATTAAAACTGTTAAGGCACAATTTTAGAAGTGGTTTGGGGGATGCTTATAAAACGAAACACATTGATTTAGTGTCTTGAAATACTTAGGCTCTTTTAATATAGAAGAATACTGGCATCATAACATGTAAAAATGATTAGGCTAGTGATGCTGTGTGTGAATTTAGATAGAACTGAAGTTACATTGGCTTGAATCTATAAAGTGACTTACGGTACTGCCTTTAATGCCTAAGAAGCTTTTCTCTGAGAGCCTTTCTTCAGAGGATGTGTTAAGATTGCAGTCCAGCCTGTCTGAAAGTTACAGTCCCATGTGGTGCTGGCTTGGTTTTGGGCATGGGAATGGGTCAGAGAGTCAGGATTTGTGGAAGAGCCGCCCTTTGAGGGAGCTAGTTTTGTGAGCATGATTGCATTCATTTAATTGATGTTGTGTAAAATGCTCATAAAACATTATTAAATTGCAGGCACTGTAGATATCTTTTGATATGTTAACAGACACAACAGTACGTTGTGTCTGAGATGAGTTACTCTCCATGCCACATTGTGAACTCCAGCTCAGCTTTGACCAACGTTTTTTGTACTTAATTGAAACTGATCTTCTGCCTGATTGATCCGTGTTCATGTGCATGTGAATAATTCATGCGTATATGCGTTTGTATACAGGCATGAATATGCATCCACGTGTGTGCGCACTAAATAGAAAATATAAGATTTAGTAGGTATGCAGAGGCAGAGCAGCCCATTTTTCAGTTTATTTTTCTGAAGCATTGCTGTGGACCAGATATATTTTCCTATGGTTGTATGTGCTATAAAATAATATTTTTCAAGATGAGGAGAATATCAAGTTACTTTCCTTCTGTGCTTTTATAAAATCACTTGAGAAATTAACATTCTTTCGTATCAGGTTACAGGCACCCGAGTTCAGAAGGGGCGAGCAGTGTTGGAACAAAGGCAGCGTCGCCATCGCGGAGGGTAAACGGGACGCTGCTGCGTTGGGTTAGACCCCTTAACAAAAGTGTGGATGCTCCTGAGCAGTCTTGTGAGGAATTTGTCCTGCTCGCGCACTCTTTTCATCCATGTAGTGTATCCGTGTATAATGACATGTGTGTGGGGGTGTGACGAACTGTTGTTACACTGCGTATGGTTTCCATTTTCCTGTCTCCAGGTCTTTTCCTGCAGCAAATTTCTTAGAGTTTTGCTTCACCTCCCTGTGCCTCACTCTGAGCCTGTGACTCCTGGTTGGTCTCGTAGCACCGTCCCCTCTCCCCATGGCAGAAAACCGAGCTCTATGGAGAAGCGAGAGGCCCCTCCGCCTTGCTGCGGCCTCCTGAGGAGGGGGCAGCCGGTCCGGGCCCGACTGCCGCTCGCTGCTCTGGCCTTGGAGCCGAGTGAGGTCCGGAGGTCCCTGGAAGGGGGAAGCTGAAATGCAAACGTGAAGCCGAATAACGAAATGATGTCACTGGCAGCCAGTCCGCAGGGTGATGTCACGGGCCTGGCGCCTCCGTGCCCACAGCACAGGGGCCCCTTCTGCGCAGTTGTCACTTTGTCACCCCCAGGAGCTGCTGGGGATCAAACCTTTGGAAGTTTATTATTTGAGAGTTAAGTGCACGTAAAGCACAATTCTTCACTCCTGCAGTTCATGAGATGCAGAAGTTTCCCAAGGCTGTGGAGCTGTGTGGAAGCTCTTGCAGCCCTTTCATGAAACACATGATGAGCAGGCAAACTGATTCTTTTTCCTCCTTCTTCTTCTTCTTCTTCTTTTTTTTTTTTCAGCACTTGCTATTCTGCCCCGTGTCTGATCAGTAGGATATGTGTTGGTATGTGTTTTTTACTTTTGATGTCTATGGTACACCGTTCTTATTTATTCCATGCTATACGTTTGAGTCTTATTTTTCATTAGCACATCCCATAGATAACCTCTACATTACATTATTTGTTTCTTCCTATCCACTTAGAAGATGCTGAACTGAGCATCGTGGTGGTTCAAGCTGTTGGAGGCTGTAAGAGCTGTTTATTATTTCTGAGTGAAATTTAATAGGTTTTCAAACCAGAGGGCTGAGGCACCCTTACTGATACTTAAAACAAATGAGTGCATGTACAGTTTGAGGTAGATCTAAAAAAAAAAAAAAACCCAAAACCCAAACAAATTACACTGCGTGAGGACATCGTTGGCACCAGCCAGAGAAGAAAGATGTGAGCAAACAGATCTAGGACAAAAACTTACTCTTAGAGGATAGGCAGGGTCCTATTAATATATTATTTTTTTCTAGTGCTACTTTATATTTTTACAGAAAAATAGAAACAACTGTGAGGAGAAGGAGGAAGGAAGGCTGTAGGTTTTGTCATATAGGTTTTGTCTGTGTTAGGGACAAAGAGAACTCATGTCAGGGGACACTGATGCTTTTAGGTTTTCAGGGGTAGATGATGATCTCCAGTCCAGGTACTGGAATTTCTTTCCTGTTTCAGTTTACATTGGATTTTGTGCGGAATATACAAGAGATGTTTGGTCACCTGGAGGGATTGCTGTGTGATCCCATGTGGGATGCCTGTAACTATTGTTGGAAGGAGAGATAAGCATGAGACTTGGGAAACATCCCATGGCTTGGACATCCTTCCAACTTGAGCTTGTGCACCGCACCTTGAGCAGTCCCTTCTTTGGCAGCAAGGATGCTTCGGTGGAAGAATGGGGTGGTGGTGAGATTTTCCTCCTTTAAAACACAAACTGCTGTTGTTTAAGAGGCCAGATAAAGGAGCTGGGGAACTAACTGTGGGCGCTTGGTTAGAAAGTGTTGGCTGATGCTGGTGTAGGAGTTGAAATCATACAGCTTCTCTTTCCATCGTAGTCTCCTAGAATATTGCACGAGCTTTCATTTTGTATGTCAATAATTTGACCCAAGCTGCATTCTGAGGTGGCACTTCACTTTTGACTAAGCTGGTATTAAGTTTAAATTGACAGACAGAGTTACCAAAAGGGCTGGGGTATATTTCTGCGGTTTGTTCTCTCCGTCCCGTGGTCGGCAGCCGCAGTCACAGCTCTGCGGGTGTTCCCACGAGTGGCACAGTGAGCGGTCCCCATGCGCTCGGTGTCACCGCTCAGGGATAACCGGGCTGCTCTCATTAAACGTGGCCTTTCCCCAGGCGCCGAGTGCTCTGCAGGGAGCCTGCTGGTCTCAGGTTCCGTTCCGATGGCTTCGCAACACATGGAAAGAGCGGTGAGAAAGACAGGACAGGGGACACGCTGCTTATGCGGTCCAGGGTTTGCATCAGCGGTTGGTGCTTATTTAAAAGCACCTGAGCGCTGCCTGTTACCTCTGGGTGATGGAGAGGTTCTTTAATGGTTTTCTGCAAGATGCTGATTATTCATACCCTATCTCCCTTTTCCTCCCCTCCCCAATAATTTTAATTCTTTTGATGCTGTGCAAATAGAACATTAAAGCCTGTCCGCCAATGTAGTTGACAAACAGGCAGTTTCTTTTGAACCCCTGTACTTCTTTTTGGCCCGCATTTCATTCTGATGTTCCCCTTTGAGATGTTTGCCTGCAGAGGGACGATGACTGCTCTAATTCAGTTTAGTTCTCTGGTAAATAGACTCTGAAGAATATTGGAGGGGTTTTTTTTTGTCCCAAGAGAGCATCGTTGTAGTGACTCCAGGCCGTTTTGGAACATTTTGTGGTTTTTAAATCTTGTAACGTGTAGTAATTATAACCCTAAAAGTGGGTGGCTGTATTGGCATTAAGTCTATTGGAAATTTCTTCCTGGATGTGATCAGGCTGGAGACCAAAACCATTTCAAATGGACAAGAAATGACATCAGGCCACTTATGATCTTAGTGTGGCTCAGTGTTGAAATTCTGTTTGCACCTTTTCTTTGGTGGAAAAATTGACTGTTCTTTTTTAATTAGAGCCTGTTGAGTGTGGAGTGAAATCGCCTCTAATAAATGTGAGCGTAAACTCTTGCAGCCGATTCTGGACTGGTGAGATTTATATACACTGGATGCAATGAGACATGAGGAGGGGTTCTTTGCTAAAGGGATGAACTGTAAAGGCTAGCCTCCGGTTAGAGGTACTCACAGCGGGCAAGTCCACCTTGTTATGCAAATATCCCACAGAAATTTGAAATCCACAAATGGTCATGTGGGGAAGATAGAATAGAAATACATATTTCTATTTAGAAATAATAACTTCAGATTTCTCCAAAATGTCGTGTGTTACATCTTAGTTTAGACAGGATCTTTTAGACCAAGTTATGAGCTGTTGTGAAAAATGAGTTATTAATGGGAACACGAAAAGCTGACACCACTGGAGTGGGAAGTGGAGGTGAAATGTCTCTCTGAAAAGAAAATGCAGGATCTAAAGGTAGAAAAACAATTTTTTAAAAGAAGAGACTATTTCAAAGGCTGAGGGTTTTTTGAAAACAATTTGGTGCCAAAAGCTTAACCTGTTTTTCATAAACGTGGTTGCTCGTTGGAGCCAAACCAAACAATTAGGGTCCTGAAATGAACCCAAGTGAGGAATCACAGCTACCCCAGCAGACTGCTCAGGGTTGGAAGTGCAGCAAAATGTGAGTCCAAGTTCAGGAGTGGGGACCCGGGTGGTGTGCAGGGCTTCCCGGTCACCTCGTCCTCCGTGTTAAAATTCAGAATAGATTCAGAATTATTCTCAGCACTTTTAATAGCAATCTTCCCATACCACCTTCCAGAATATTCATGATATTGCACGGAAGAGGATACGGTTTGTTTCTGTTGTTTCTCCCTCTTGTGAGAATCAGACTGAGGCTTCTTAAGGTTCGTCATAAATCAGATTCCTCTGCTCTACCTTTCCATGTTTTTTTCTGTTTCCACATGTTCCGTGAGCTTATGGTAGCTACAAGATTGAGTGGAACTTCAAAGATACCCTGTCTGCTGAAGGCACAGCCCACTTGCGGTTTGCAGTCAGGTTTTGGGGACATCCACCAGTGACCCGAGATGGTTTCCATATAGAGATTTTGTGGAATGGACGTAGGGGACTGGGAAGCCTCTGGACACTGTGGACACCTTGGGCAAATCCTTCCATGCTCATGCTTCAAATTGCTTTTCCAAACCACCTTTATAAAGATCTACAGGAAAAGTCTGTTTTGCTTGACTGTAGAATGGTAGATATTAGTTGAGAATGGGTGGTCTTAAAATGGCCTCAGCCTTCTGAAAGACTTGAACAACTTCTTCAGAGATATCGTAGCTAACCACCTGAGCAATTGAGTTTAATCTGCTTTTTGTACACTTCTGTTTGGGAAATTAATAGTTCCAATCTACTCCAGAAGGTAGAGGGCTGAATTACAAGCTAAATCCCCTTCTCATGGACAAATATTCTGAATTTGAGAGACGCTGTGTAGCCATAGCACTTATTTTACCTGCATGCTTGTTTTTGGCAGGCTGGAGAGGCTGGCGGTGGAGCTTAAGCTGTAGAAAGCTGTAGGATGTTTTCTCATGTGTTCCTTCATAGCCACAGGTATGGAAAGGACAGGCAGAGGGGAGGATTAGTCCCAACCGTAAAATGAAATGGAATTTGAAGCTAACTTTAAATTTACCTGCATAAACAAAGGCTGGTAGGATTTTTTTGTTCTTCTTTTTTTACTGTGAGAGAAGCGTCAAACCGCACGTTATTTACAAGCTGTTGCAGATATTGGACTTCTGCACGACATCTTCACCTCATAAATGCCTTGTTGGAGAAAGAAGAAGAGCTGGCGCGTTTCCTTTTCCAAGGGTCCAGCTCCCGCACGTCCCCTGGTTATCGGCCCTGGCCCCGGGACAGCCCTTGGCAGCCCGCAGGTTTTTGCTGAGTGAACTTGCAGAAGTACTCGGAGACAGATCAGCTGGATGGGTGCTCAGTTAGCTATAAACAAAATATTTGTGTTTAAACATCAACCCAAAAGGAAATGAAGCAAGGAAATGTTAGTAATCCTCCTCAAGGAGTGTAAGTAACAATGTCAGGTTTGATTCTTTCCCAAAAAACATCGTCGCCGCCTGTTAAAATGTTTTTCTGGTGGATGCGGGGTTTTCACAAACATGGTGGAATTCCTACACGGTGAGTATACCTGCCCGTCCCTGGTAGAACGTGGCTCTGGCATTTTTAAAATGGATCCTTTCCTCAAATTTAAGACTTAAATCACAGTTTCGGGATCTACAGACTACTGGAGAAACTGTTCCAAGAGAGCAGGTAAAGCCTGCTTGGGAAGTGGTACAAGGGCAACCTTCTCACACTGGAGGCTTGGGTGGTTTTGTGAAACCTTCTGCACACCAAGCAGAGCTGCTGTTGCAAACTGGGGCTGTTGTGGTCCTCTTACTTTTTTTGGTGCAAAATGCGGACTTTTGTAGTTATTGATGGTTGATTTAGTAGAAGGACCTGTCAAGGTGAGATGTCCAAAGCAAGAGCCTCTCCCTCCCCTCATCTCTCCAGATTTCCTTCTCTGACTGCTGTGGCACTGTAAGCCGTAAAAAAGACTTCGAACAACAAGTGGTTGGTTTTTCTCTTCAGTTACTTGATATCTTACATTATCTATTATAAATAAGAAGCTGTGTTTTCCCTTAGAATATCATTACCCACGATCTGATTGAGTTTCTGGCATTGGGCACCGTTTACCCGAGAGCTTGTGAAGGGTTCGGATTCTGCGCAGGATGCTGAACAGGATTTGTGGTGCTGCCTGAGAGCTGCTCAGCTGCGGATGAGTCCTGAGCAATGCTCACAAATTCTGGCCTGATCCCAGGTGACTCTTGGAGGTTCCCTTACGTAGAGGTGGACGTGTTCTTGTTTCTTACTGAAAATCAACAAGATTTCCTTATTGAAATCAAATCTGCTTTTGTGAACGTTCCCAGTTGCAATAGCCAAATGACAGAAACTTTTAAAGTAGTTTTAGTGGGAAGAAATTGAACGTCACAACTACTGAGAGCAGTGATTTAGTAAGTACTTAAACCTAAAGGAGAATAAACCTTGATTAGTGGAGACAAATCTCAAATACTTAAAGGCCCTTGGAAAGAGCTTTAAACTGGCTGTTGCATGAGTAAATACTGGGCAGGCAGAAGCTGAAATTAATACCGATGTGAATTTCACATTGTGCAGCTTCTGCAGTTACTGCAAAATCACAAAATATCCAGTTTCCTCTTCATGTAACCCCGTAACCAACAGATGTTGCCCTGATTGCAGTGGTAGAGCCCCCATATTTGGCAGAGCACAGGAAAATTCTTGAAATACTTGAGAACTTCTTTGGAAAGCAACTTTGACTGTTTGTTATTGCTTTGTTTCTGAAATAAGTGTTGGGCTCCTTAGCAGACAGAACCAAATGGTGAGCCCGATGCTGGACTTGCAGCCCTGGCTATAGTAGGTGGAGGGTTTTTTCCTGTTTTGAAAGGAGGGCCTTCTCTCTTCATTTTTGGCTTTTGGCACATGTTACCAAAATATTTGCAGTGCAGTAACACGTATTCTTTCATCTTGAAAGCGGGAAATACAATGTATTTATTCCTATATGTAAATACCCTTTTCCCACCCAAAAAAAAAAAAAAGTTTGCTTTGTAAATGCAGTCTGATTTTTCTCCTCATAGCATAAATTCCTGTGAGCTCGGTTTCGGAGAGCAGACACGTGCACTTTCAGGTTATTGTGGTGCCCAAAGGAAGGGGGCTCGCGGCTCTACCTCTGTTTGTAAGAATAGGTGAGACTTCTTAAAGCAAGGACCCCAGTGGAGTGGTTAAATTGCCTTTCTTAGGAAATGCCATTCGTGCCGGAGCACATACCCTTCCTCCCATCGCTTCCCCGGCCCAGGAGCGGCTGCGGGATACAAAGGAGCCTGGGAAAGGGGGCGCAAATTCTTCTGTACAAAGGAAGCTCAGAATGCCATGATGTATATACATGGGTGTCTCTGTTTTCCCCCTTGAAAGTGTTTTTCTTTGCCCTGTAATCAAGAGGATTTTTTTCCTTACTAATTTTACTTTAAGCGGCGAGAAAAAGGGAAGATCTATTGTTTGGATGGAAGTCGCTGCCGGGGGCGACAATTGGGCTATTGTTGGGCTGTAATTCTAGGCGGAGCCTCCGAGTGGAGGTGAAAAAGAGGAAGGGGAATATGAAGAAACCCACGTATTAACTGTATCGTAATCCGCCGTCGTTTACCCGAACAGAGGTTTAGTCCTGATGAAACCCGGTGTTATTACGAATGGCGATGCTGCTCTCCTGCGAGCATCTGGGCAAGGGAAAGAAGGGAACTTTTCCCTCCAGCTGAGGACGTGCAGTTATTTGTCTGAAGCCAAAATCAGAACTGTTGAGGGCAGAAACAGGCCTCAGGAAATGCTGTTTCTTCTGGCAGCGAGAGACAAAGATCCTTGTTCTTTAGACCTGCCTTTGTATAATTCAGAACAATAAGAATTTTCTTTTAATGTCTGATAAAGAATAAGTACTCATTACCATAATGTGTTAACAGATCTATAATTAAGATTGTTCTTGTCACTTTTTTTTTTTTTTTTTTAATGTGCCATCTTCCTTTGGGAGGTCTTAATTGTTGAAAAAAATTACTGTGTATTTACATTTGTCAAAGAGAGGCTTGGAGAGGGAACATTTTAAAACAGCGCCATTTGCTTTTCTGGGCTCTGACATGAATATAAGACATAGAGAAAGGGGTGAAAAGATCCTGTGGATTAACCCAGGTGTCGCTCGGGCTCCATCCAGAAGAGGAAGGAACCACTTCACTGTGAGCTGCTTAACAACTTTCTGCCTACCTGGTGCTTCTGGGTCACCCCGAACACCCCAGGATTGCTTTAGGATCCTCCCCGGCGCATACTGACAAGGTGCTCACACCACCTACTGCTATAAATGCTTCTGATTTGAAAGAGAGAATCTCCTTTTGAGGTTCAATAACCTCTTTTATTATTTCGATTACAGTCGAAAATGTTCATTTTTCTCGTGTATTTATTTATTACGTGGCACTGATCTCAAATGCTGAGTGCTTCTAAATGCTGTTTCCCCCCAGTCCTTTGAGCCTCTTGGTGGAGAAGTCGTGTGTACTGCTGTGGAGACTTCAATACTCGGTTTTAATTTAAACTGTGACCTCGTCCTCAGTGGGACATGGGGTTTTCATGCTATTTTCACATGCGGCCCTGTTGGGTGACGGAGCTGGAGGGACCTGAGCCTTGTTGACCTTCGACTTGACAGCTGCTTGTCTGCTGGAAATCGGGAAGGCTGGCATCGATGCTTTTAGTTTTTATGAGCCTTTGACATTTAATATGTTTATTCCTTGTTTTCAGCTGTAAAGTCTTGGTATTTAAGCAAAATAATGTTGTTTTAAATCAGCGTTTCCCAGAGGAGGCTATCTGTCCATTCTGAAGTGCTCTGTCAACAGTGCTGCATCCTCATACCAGCAGAGGAGGAAGGATCTAAAGAGAGTTGCCATGGAAGAAATTCCTATGAATAGGGCTTTCTGCTCCCTACTCCTTTTTTTTTTGTTTTGTTTTGTTTTTTTTTCCCACAGATGCATTTGTTTGTTTTTGATTAAACATGAATCAAAAATCAATTTATGACTCTATGTAAGTGGTATTAGTTAATTCTCCTTACATCCCTGGTAAACAAAAACACTGCTCAAACATGAACAAACAACAGTCTTGGCTTGGTTCGAGTTTAAGAGTAGATCGACAGTGAAGACTGTAATTAAAATTGCAGATTTCGTAATTGAATGTGTTCTTATTTAATGAGAATATTTAGTTTAACTGTAGCAGGATAAAAAGCCATAATGGAACGAAACTTCTAAATGTTTTGTAAAAGCGCACGAAGCTAAGATTTGAGAGACCTTTCAGTAGAAAAAAAATCGTTTGATGATCCTGTTATTGAAGGTATCCAACTCCAGCTGATATCAGGAAACAAAACAAAATGCTGCTGTTGAGTGTTGTGCAGGATTATTAAAAGCTACTTGATATAACGACATACCTGCTGGGGTTGGATTCTTTTTATTCTGCTTTTGTGGGGGAAAGGGATCGAGATACCTGCATTGCCATTTGGATCTGGATGTCCCTTAGACCGTAAAGGTGATGCCGATAAGTTTTACAGTGGGAAAGATGACGTGCCGTTAATTACGTGTACGGTTAAAAACCCACTGTTGCGGAGAGCAGCGAGTTCTGCCGTCCCGATTTCAGCATTACCTGCTGGTTGCGTGATAATACTGCTCCCTAAATACATCAAACCCAGGGTTTAAATGGTAAGGAAGACGGCCGACTTGTAAGAACATTGATTAACATAAGTATATTATTTTTATTTGAAATGAGCCATATGACAGATCCAGGGCTCTTGGGAGCTGGCGTTGTCTCTGGTGTGGTGATGGGAACTTACACCACTTGGAGATTACACTTGTCAGGAGACCTGTTGTCCTCTTCTTTTTAGTCACAGCCTGCATAGAAATAAAACCAAACCACACAAACCAGAACTGGGCTGAAGTCTGGTATGGTTTTGTTTTTTCTTTCATTCTAGAAAAGAATGAGTTTTGGAAAGGCTTGTGAAAAGAAAAACTAATTTCTGTACACTTGCAATATCTCTGGGTGGTAGAAGGAATGTGCAGCTACAGTCCAGTTACATCTAAGGATTAAATGTGGGTTTAAGCATTTTACTTGAAATTAATCTGACAGTAATTGTGATTTTTAATTCTCTTTTTTTCTTCAGGCTGAAATACTGAAAAATAGTCTTTGTTTTCATGCATATGTGAATAGTTCTGGCTCTGTGTCGTGCTTCTCTGTTCCTTTTCCAGTTTCGTTCCATCCTTTTTGAGGTGAAGAGATCAGAGTTGCAGTCGGTATTTGAGATGTGAACCACCCACGCATTTACAGTGTTATAATGGGATTTCTTTTCCCACTATTTCAATGGAGTTTTTTAGTGCTTTGCAGTACCTGCAATGCAAAGTGTCCTCACTGATATGGATTTTTGGAGAGGTTGTCCCCCTGGGTCCCAAAGGGAGGATGCAACGATGGTAAATAAGGAGATACTGTGCTGGGCTTGGGCTTGGTGGCTTTCTGCTATGTGATAAAAAATATGCTGGACCATTTGTTGTGCACGAATGATGTAGTAGTAGTTGGAAAATTTTTTTGGCCAGCTTTGACTTGTTCTGCTTGTTAGTTTTGTTTGCACCCAGAGCGCAGGGAAGAGGATTGAATTAAGCTTTAGCATCCTCTCAGTTATTGGGCCAAATGCCGCTACTTTCGCTGCCAATAAAGCCTACACAAGTTGTGTAGGCATGAGGAGCGTGGGAGTTTCAGAATACACAACATCTTTTAATTGACACGGGATTTGTAAAGTGCAGCTTGTGTAACCCGTGATACCTCATCTCTCTTGTCCCTTCCAAGCGGCACGTGTATGATCCATATGCTTGGTGGAGGTGTTTCTTTGTTTACGGGAGGTGGGGACTGCAGAGTTGATCAGAGATGTCTCGCCTCTGATTTGCTGTAGTTTCACAACATTCTCTTGCTAGATTAAGGTTTAATCTTTTGTTTTTTTAAAAAATAAGTTTTCCTCTTGCAAAAGGAGAGTAATCATGCTCCATCCCCCCACTCCCCGTCCTTTTTAAGGGGAGGAAGAAAGAAGCGTGGGGATGAGGGACCGGGCCACAGCACTTGGTGTGGGATGTGTAATGGAACCTTGCACCAGAAAGGCAGGTGCTGTGTGTTACTGCTTTCTCGCAATTAGTTGGATGCGCGAAATTCTGCTTTGCAGGTATTTTGTTACTCGATACAGTGTCATTCCTCCCGAGGGACTTGCTTGTCTCACCCTGTCTGATCCCCAGAAATTATCACACTGCTTTCCCAAGCTTCCCTGTGGAAGAACCTGTTTGGGCAGTGGTTCCAATAGCATTGGTCTCTGGGAAGCGGGTGATGTCTGAAGTCAGGTTTAAGTAGCTGAAAGAAATAAGTTTTGAGAGACTACATACGTCCAGGAGAGCAAAGGAAATTGGGAGAGGGAGGAAAGGAGAATGATTTCTAAATATTTTATGACTAGGTGTTGAAACGAGGTATGCTGACATCTGATTTTTCTTTCCCGGTGCGGTTGTTTCTGTGTACCGCGTGTGGAATAGCTTCAGCCTTCTTCGTGGCACTGTCCTCCTTAAAGAAAACAAAACAAAACCCCCACAAAATAGTGGAAGTGCAAACTCCACTAAGCCTACAGGCAATAAATGCTTAAGACTTAATATCTCCCCGGAGCCTGTGCATCCCAGGTGGAGGGTCCCTGCTCTTCGAGGCATCAGCTTGGGCCCCGTTTGGCAAGATCTGCAAGTTACTTCCTAATTTTAAGCACCAGTAAGGCTGTGAGATTTAGTGTTGGTTCTTCACAGCCTTAAAGTCAATCAGCGTTTTTCTTCTCTTCACTATATCAGGAATTTAATGGGCGAGACTTTAAAGTGGGCACTGGGTTGAGTTCAGTTCCTACTGACTTTGCAGATACTTTACAGCAGGTTTTTTTGGTCCTCCTTGTAAGCCCTTCTGTTCTGAATCTCAGCACTCTGGCAATCCCTGTATCTCCCTGTTTTCTACTGTGTATTTCAACAAAAGAATCGGCAGTGAGGAGCTGGGCACAAACCTGAGAGCACCCTTTTCTCTCTCCCTGCCAGCCCCCGTTTTGTTTTTTTAAAATACACACCTTTTTAGTGTTACGAAAGAGTTCAGTCTGGCTGTTCTCTCTTTTGAGAAGATGGAAACAAAATGTCAGTGATCTTCCATTTCAATTTGCGTTTAATTTAGCGTTTCTTGCTGTGTGATATGTAGGCAGTGGTGGTCGTGTACAGCTGTGTGAAAATGAGGAGATGCTGTGCAATATAGAGAGGCCGAATTTGTGCTCCCTTGTGATACCCTGGGTGTTGCTGTTGACTTCAGAACAGAAAGGCTTTTTTCTTTGTGTAGTTGTGCAGTCATCTAAAGCAGGACAACTTTTTAACTGGTGATGTGATTTTTAGAGAGAGAGATATATATATATATGGCTTTTAATGCTGCAGGCTGCTGCTGGAAGGCTTTTTCCTTTTCTCTCTTTCAGCATTTCCTACGATGCAAACTGCTTTTAAAACACGATACGGAGAACCGTCGCGTCTAAAATACACCGAACGTTTTTCAAAAGTAGCTCGTTGCAGCACCAGCACACAGAACTCTTGTGCCTCCCCAAAATAGTCCCCTAAGTGAAACCCGGAGGCTGAACCGGAGCCTCGGGGTTTGGGTCTGTCTCCCCACAGGGGCTGCCCTCGCATTCCTGTCCGGGGGCCCGCGCTGCTGCTCAAAGCCACCTTTCAGCCTCCTGAAGCTGCATTGTGTAAACATCTTCAGCAATAATTTGTTCTCTTGAAAGGGGCCAAACTAATCCTCCCATCCCGGTTTAGAGCTGCCTTAGTCTGAGCAGCACGTTTTCTGTCTTTGCAGCAAGGCGCGGCATCGCATGAATATAGCGACATAATGTGGTCAAATACCATTTTAAACAGATTTCTAACATCCTGCCCTGTGGGGTGGCTGTGTTGGGAATGTTCTTCCTTCATCTGTATGTTATCAAGCTAAATACCAAGTCTTGGTACTGCTAGAATGTTTCTGTATGTGTAGGAAAAAAACCACTGCTGGTTTCAGTACATGGATAATTTCCCTCCCTGCTTTGTTTTTTGTCTTCGGGGAAAAAAGCAAATGCCGTTTGTAAAAGGAGAGAGAAGGGGGAGAAAGATGTTTATAAAAATCTACCTGCATAGAAAACAAGTGAAGTTATTTTCTGAAATTCAGATCATTCATGAACATAGTTTGTTGTAAACAAATTCATAAAGTCTTTCTGGAGAAACATATGATTTTTATTTTTTTTTCTTATCCTCTTATAGGAGCAGCGTTCTTAACTTTTCCCTTACAGTTTTATAGTGCAGCCTCAGAAGCTCCATGTTGTTTTTGTCCCGTCATAACACTCCCCTGAGCGAGGACATGCCATCTTTGGGGTTTACCTCTGTCTCCAGCCCTGGGGAGGTTGTTTACTACTTTCTGCCTGGAATAACAGGCCAGTCCCAGGGATGCTCCCCAGGGTACAGGATTATTGGCTTCTGCCAAAATACCACCTCAGTGCAGGGCTGGCGGCAGCGGGATGCTGTTTTTGGGGTGGTGAGGTGCCAGCCGTGGGTACGGTACCCGTGGGGCGGTGGGATGCGGGATGCTGCCGGTGGGATGCGGGATGCTGCCCAGCAACAGGACAAGGAGAATCTCCAGTGCTGCGAGTTCAGTCCACGTCTCCTCTGAAACAGTGAGACCCTTTTCAGGAGTAAAGGTGTTTTTAAGCCTATATTTGGATGCTGAACCTCTTCTAAATTTGGTTTCTCCTCATTAATACAGGAGCTGTTTCAGTCGCCCTGTAGGGAAAAACATGGGGTTGCTGTAGGGTGGGTTATTCTGCTGGGTTTTTTTCCACCTTTTATAAAAGGCCAGGGTCTGTTTGGAGGCGAGGGAAGGTGCAGGAAGGGGTGGAGTGCAGGAGGGAGGGTCTGCTCTTCTGAGCTCCTTTGTGTGCCAAAAGCCCCACATTTCCACGTCACCTCTTGTCGGGCTGGCAAGGGGGGCACTGGAATAGGGGGCAGCTCCTTTGCTCGCTGGTGCAGTCGCTGGGGTGGGCAGGGCTGCCCAGATGTGCAGGATGGCTGCGTTGACGGGGGAATCTGTGCCTTGTTGTTTCCATCTCACTTTCCCTGGCCGTCAGGTTTTCTGCAGGGAGGTGGTTGTCCCCGCATCGGGGAGAGTGGCGAAGGAAGCGTGGCAGCGTCATGTTAAGAGTTTTTCTACCTTTTGCCATGACCTGAATCAGGTTTTCCCTTCGGTGTGTGTGCAGGGGGTGTGATGGAGGAGCAGGGATGGAATTATTTACTGGTGGGAGCCTGTGGAGCGGAGCCGTGCGTGGCAACAGGCGCTCTCGCCCATGGGCTCCTCGCTGAGCCGCCGTGCTCCGTTCCACCGCACTGGCTTTTGCTGCGCTCATCGCCTGCTTAGACACCCCCCCTTCAGTGCCAGGGGTATTTATAACCCTCTCTCTTTTTTGGCAGGGGATGGGGATGACGGTGGATGGGATTTGAGCATTTCTCTATCCATTGGGAGGCTGAAGGGCCCGGTGGTTTTGCCTGCTGTCGGTGTCCCGGTGACCTGGGCTGCCATACGTGTCCAGCTTTGGTGTAACAACCGGCATGGGTGCAACTGATGATTTGCGGCAGCACACGGAGCGTGGTGGGATCCATTAGCACCTCTGCGCAGGTCCTGACAGAATTAAAGTTTCAGAGAAGATGCTGATCAAGAAAAATTAAGAGATTTGGGCCAAAGCATAAAAATACAAGTTCATTTTGGGGTATTGCAATAAAAGCATAAAGGAGTTTGGGTACTACGCTTAAAAATCCAGACACCCTAAGGAAATACAACGAAATTGAATTAGTTGCAGGACTTAATTCATCTTTGCTAACACTTGCTGTTAATCATTTAAATTATCTGAGATGGAAATTACAATTATTATAGTCACTTTTTGCTGTATTTCAGGGTACTTTCACCTCTAGTAATTTGACCTGGTTTACCGGTGTTTCAATTCCACTCTCTCATTTTCAATACTTTCTGCTTGTTACCAGCTTTGCCAAGTCTTCTAAGTATTTTACTGTCTGCTCCATTCCAGGGTCAAATGGGACAAGCATTATCTTCTGGCCAGAGAAAAACTGTGTTGAAAACCAGTAGTAGTGAAGTCCCTTAATAGAGCAGATGCATCAGACCTGAAAAAAAGATGTGTATGCTCCGAAATTTACTTTCCCCCACCCATTCTCCAGCAGCATCTGATAAAAAAATTTTTGTACTGTAAAAATCCCTTGCTTATATCCTTAGGCCATTCAAGTTACAAAACGCTACGGCTAACCACCTTTCTGTCTCGATGTGCTGAAATAAGCTGGGTTTTTTTTCTTTCTGTTTTATGCTTCTAGTAGTCTTCTGTAGCGAAGATCAACTTAATAACTAATATTTGATTTTCAAAATAACTATTTGCCTTCTGTGAAACTTCTGTGGAGTTTCTGCTGGAATTATTTGTTCGAAATTAATTTTATTGCGTTGTGCAAATGATGCACGTGCTGCAAGGGAAGCAGCAGATTCTGGAGGCGACACATGGATCGAGAAATCTCGCTCTGTTGTGGTAGCACTTGTTCCTAGGACAGATGTACCTAACTAATTTTTTAAATTAAATGCAAATCACGGGTAGTGCAGGCTGCCAGTTTCTCAGTGGCTTTTGAAATATGTTTTTCTGTGAGAAGTGGAATGTGCCGCTTTGAGTAGCAGTCAGACTATGAAGAGTTACTTCACGTATTTATTAATGGGCCATCTTGACAGGTCTTTAGAAAGAAGCTGAAGAATTTTGTTAGTGTTTATCCCTTTGGCTTGTGCGCTAATACATTTTGTAGCCGTCCTCTTCAAATGTACAGACTATTATGGATCTGATAAAATCACTTATAAGAAATTAGGCTCAACTTCTACAAAGTTAAGATCTCTATGGCTAGGATAGCAATTAATATTTCTACTTAGTGAATTCTGCAAGCAGTATTAAATCACTGAGGTTAATCTAGTGACCTTATTTTTCAAAACTCTCTTCTGAGTGCAAATTACAGGTACATCATTTCTTCTTTTACAAGAAAAACACTGGGTTTGTGTACTGTATGCTGCCTGTATGTAGAGCGTCACGTCTTTGTGTTGGTTGTGAAGAGATAAAAATAGCATTTGTCTATAATAGTATTTCTGGCTTTCAAAATAATCAGTAAAAATTCTTTAGAGAATAATTGCTACTGCATTCCTGTTCCCCAGTGCTCTTCAAGGATGGACAGAGCATTTCTACCCCAGATCATCATGGTTTCGAAACCAAACTTTTTTTTTACTTTTGAGAAGCCATTAATTCAGTACCCCTTTAAAAAAAAAAAGACATTAAAAATATTTTCTGCCTGATGTTACTGAATTTCTGCCAGTTTAATAAGCTACTTCCTTTGAATTTGGATTTGTCCCGTGTGCCTGTGCCCAGCACCGCTTTCCCGCTCCTGTTGATGTGTCCCAGGCTGTATCGTGGCAGCGCTGGCTGGTGGTTTCCCCTTAGGCTCAGCCCTTCTCCTTAGGCTTAGCCCTTCCCTTAGGCTCAGCCCATCTCCTTAGGCTCAGCCTTCAGCAGACTTGGGTTTTAGTGAGCAGGAGTTCTTAAATTCCCCTTGGAGCCGGGTCCCTTCTGCACAGGCCCCAGGCCGTGACCTGTCTCTCCCAGGCTGCCGCTTCCTCGCTGCGCCAGGCCTGGATGAAGTCTCATCCTTCTCCCAGCTGCTGTTTACATTTCTAGCTGATGAGACCCAAGTGAAATAAATGTAGATTTGGAAAGTACTGGAGTAGCTTCAATCTGGGTCTCTCAGACGTTTTCTAGCCCAGAGCAGGAGGTCCTGGTGCCTGATGCTGCTGCATCGCTCCCCTGGGCTGCTCAGTGATTTGACCAAACCCCTGAAGTCCATCATCACAATATCAGCTCTGAAAAGCATTGGTGTAAATTATTATTCAGCGCATTTGAAGTAAGAGTGCATCTAGAGCCCGCTGGATTTACTACCTGGATCTCCGGATTTGTTGGATGTGTTTTCAGTGAAGTAACAGCTGAGAGCTGATGGATGGTGGGTGGCGTTTGCAGCAGATCAAAACAGGGTGGGAAATGAAGGGTGGAGAGCGTATGACTGATCAGTAGCACTTACTGTAAAGAGCTTAAAAAAAAGGGAGTAATCTGAGAGTGGCTGTAACTTGTAGGAATTTAGGATATCGCACTTGTGGCTGTACTGAAATCTCTATTTTGCAGCTCTTCTTTTTATATCCTTTTGTCCTTTGAAATGCTTTGCTGTTAGGGTTGGGCTCTTATTTATTTATTTCATCCTCAGCAGCTGCAGTGCTCAGGCTGGTAGGCTGAGATGCTAACAATGCGCTGCCTGCTGCCAAGAAAGGAGGTATTTGCATTCATTTTCACTTTCTTATTCTGAATACAAAAAACCCAAATAACCCCCCTATGGTTCCACTGAGTCCCGCCTCCCCCGAAATGTAAATACATGTGCCGATACACAATTTTAGAGTACTGGTGGTGTGTTACGTACATCAGTTTGCCAAGCAGGTAATGAAAGTGTCCACATTCTGTAAAACAAAGCAGTTTTACTGTAATCTGGAATAGCCGTGTTAAACTAAAGAAAAACAAACCAAATTCCACAAAAAACAAAACAAAGAAGCAAACCAAACCAAACCAAGCACCAACCAAACAAAACCCAAAACCAAACAAAAAAGAGTAATAGGTTTCAGAAGAAGTATTTAACAAGATTAGAAGTCTGATGCTCAAAATTATTTTTTTTTTTCCCCTCAAAATTGCAAATTGTTCATACTGGTCATACCAGGAACAGTCTGTATACGAAAGAGGCAAACTTTTCACGTTTTTCACTCCTGATTTTGACAGCGATGTAAGAAAGGGGGACTGGAGACTTGTTAGAGGTTCCTACAGGAGCAGCTTTGGGGCCCAGAGCCGGAGGGATTTGGGGGGTTCGGGGTGTTTTGGGGGAGGCCGTGCCGTGTCCTGCAGCTCACTGGCCATGTTGAGAATGGGAAACAAACGGGATCGGAACCTTCTGAATGTGGAGCTTGGGGTGGATCGGCTGGATTACAAAGGGCAGCAATTTAACTAAAGGGGCATAATTTAGGGCAGGGGGGGAATCACGCAAGTCCAGAGTTTGAAACCCCATGTTTTTTATATTGTAACGAATCGATTAAAACAGATGTCAAAAATAACCTTATTGCCGTGACACTTTTGTGTGTGTCTGCTCAGTTTTTAATAAGCCTCTCATTATGATTCAGAACATTTCGTAGAAATCCACCGCGCCATCTTTTTTTAATGCATTAAACGATCCACAAGGTGTTTCTTTTGTGGCGAAACCGCATTGCCTCAGCATGAAGAGTGCACAGTGCGCACGTGTCTTTGTTTAATTCAACATGTTTTCCTCTTCCAGTGCTGGAAATAGAACATGTTAGTTGTTCAGTCACCGCTGCGGTGTGTTTCTGAGAGCGTGCGGGGCTTCGGAAAGGGCAGCAAAGGCAGGTACGTGCTTTGGATCTTCCAGACACACAAAGCCCCTGTGCTTTTTACAAACAGCTCTCGCAGCTCGGTGTGTGTGGAAGAAATCGCCCCTTGCAAGCGGATTTCTGCAGTTTCGAGCTGCCTCTGTGTTCGGTGCACTTCGTGACTGGTTTTTCCTCTTGAAACATCAATGTGAAGAGTCAGAGGGCTAAAGGAGGAAAAAAAAAATCTGCTGGTACTTGTTTAGAAATATCAAATAACCTCCAGTGTGGGATTTTTATCTTGCTGTCTTTGTGGTGAGAGAGGCAGCGAAAAGACACTTGAAAGCCTACGACAGCATAGCCTGTAGGAGCTTTACAAATTGATTCAGATGTTCCATTCAGAGCAGAGATTTGATACAGGGTAATGAAATCAAATGGCTTCAAATAATCTTTTATTGATTTTTATGGAGAGAAATCTATACCTGCGGAATCAAACTGAGGTTGTGGTAAGAGCTGCCTTTAAATTTTGCTTTGTTTTGTGCACGTGTGCTTTGAAAAGCGTGTGTTTTTCTGTGCCTTGAATGGCCGCTCTTGCTTCCCATTAAGTCTGAAGTCAAGAAATGTGCTGAAATTTTAACAGCATGAAAACATTCTGTCCTATTTAATAGAGCTGGTACACGTGCGGTGTTTTGAGAAGATGTTTGCGGGGGCGCGGGGCCGTCCCTGTCCCTGACGTGCGGAAACAACTTTACAACCTATAAAGTCATAAAACTTTACGACTCGCACAGTTCTAAAGCAGGTATGTTTATTCGACGTCGGACACGTGATGGATCGTTCCCTAATCTCACGTGCAACTTCTAACAATAGAAGGTGTGCTTAAATACAGTAAAGTGTTACATATTCATAGTACCCCCAGAAATGCCTATACATATTCATAACCTTTCCCCGAGAAGGCGGTTCTTATTAAAATGAGTCCCAGGAAATCATTTCCATAGTGGGGACTGCTCCGGACTCACAAACAACCGTCACGTGGCCCCGCAGCCACAGCATTATCCTTATTGGATTTCCCTTCCAAGCCGCTGCTGATTTGAATGTTTTGGAAGGAGTGGTGAGTGAAACAACCCGTCTTTTTTTCTTTTTTCTCCCAACTGCAGGGTTTAGGATGCACAAAGAGTCACTGAACCTATAGGAAGCTCCTCTAAATGCGGGTGCTTGCAAAGCAGCCTGCTTTTCTTTACAAAAAATATGTTAGAATGAGCAAGCACTGTGCACTTACTGCCATGTGAGAGGATGTAAAGGTGCAGATAAAATAGCAAATACACTTGAGATCTCAATTTCATTCTATGTGGGTTTTTTTTCCCCCCATTTAACCAACAGGGGTTTTATTAAAAATGTTTTTTTTTCTGTTTGCTGCCATATAGTTCCTTAGACCCACCGTGTACCCAGTGGAAGCTGCAGTGCTCTAGATGCGAGACGATTCTTTGGACCAATCTCCCAACGCTTGATTGTGAATGATTAGACTTCAAAAGCATTTAGCTCTAAATGCAATTATAGCTCAATTTCTCAGAGTCTTTTGATTTACAGTGTGCACGTTATGAATGAGCAGGGTGCCGTCCGTAAAATAATATATGCTGCAGTACTTCGCTAAGAACGTAGCTTAGGTCATGAGATCAGACTTACAGCTGAATGCTTCTTAGTCGTAATCTTCATCTTTAGATACTGGAGCTCGGCAATCCTTTCGTTTGTTGGACGTGTGTCAGCGTTGCTGATTTATTGAGCTAACCCTGATCTAAACCAGCAGCAACTAGACGCGCACTTCAATGAACTTTGTAGCTTCTGGTTATTGATATGGATGCCAGTGGGCTGTATTGACATTTGGGAAGTACACAGTGATAATTCATTAATGGTTTGTAGGGAATAACTCATGAGGTTGCATTTTTAGGAGTCTGGGGTAAAGAGAAGGCTTGAGGAGTGATTTAAGAGCCCAAGGAAGAGACTGCAGAGTGTACAAGCACCCGAAGGATAATTAGGCCATCAAGGGAGCTGGGAAAAGCTCATGTACAGCGGGAGGGGATAAAGTGAACAGGATGCTGCCCTGGTCTGTCCAGAGGTGGCACAGATGTGAGCAGAGCTGAACGCTGCTGCGCGGGTGAGGTGGAACCCCAGGAATGAGAACCCGGGGCAAGGGGCTTGTGGACTTGGACAGTTTCTTTTAAGTTTAGCTTGGCAGATTTCAAACTACATTTTAAAAGATTTTGTTTTCCAGAGACATTGCTATGAAGTTATTTGTGCTGAGCTTATTCTTTTTTCTTGTTACCCGTTGCACCAAGAACCACAAAATGCTCTTAAAGTAATCTTTTCTCAGAGGTACTTGATGCTCAGGACCGCACTGACCTGGTATTGTCATTCTCTAAACGACAATTTTTAAGCCGGATGGATGTGTTAATCTCAAGAAAGGCAGTTAGGAGAGACCTCCCTGGTTTGCATGTGGATGGTCGGGACCCTGTCCCAGGCTGTGGGCACGTCATGGAGACTCCAGGTTCCTTTGTTTGTGCCGTGGGTGGAATCGTGTGGCTTTCCCAGCAGCGTGTTGAGTAAGGCAGGTAAATCTGCCAGTGACTGCAGGGCCCCGGAACGCTGTGGCGCTGGTGGCCAAGGACATCCAGCCACGATTGGCACTGGTTGTGTAGCACAGGTTGGATCAGACGTGCAACAGTGGAGTTACGGGGGGAGCAGAGGTAAAAGGGTGGGACTGAGGTGATTGGGTCGTGTGTGTCCGAAATTGGAAGAGGGTACTGTCCCTCTCCAGAGAGCATGAAAACCAGAGTTAGGTTAACCTGTTTCTTTCTCACGTGCCAAATTTGGCATTGATATATCTTAAAAACAGCTATTGACATGAAGTTAATCCAAAGGGTATGTTGATATGAACATGTAAACTTGCCCAGGCGGCACCATCTGCATCTGTGATTTAAAAAAAAGAGGAGCACAAAACAGAAGAAACAACATAGTTTAAAAAATAATTTGTAAAGCTATTTGGCTTACTACTTAAAAAAACCTCCAAAGCCCCAAAAACCCTTGAGTCAAAATATCAAAGATAGAAACTTTGGGAAAAGATACCATGCGTACATTTTTTGTAAGAATCCCAGGACTGTGTTTTACATCATCTTCACTAAAGCAGTTTATCATGCTCCTTCCAGCTAAATCTTACAGCTCAGAGATGTGGTGCTGACTTGTATGAATCCGTCAGGTATCACCTAAAGCCGTCGTTTCCCTACTGTTGCATCACACAAACGTCACTTCTTTCCATGCTGGAGATGATGACACTGGTTGTCACCCTTGGAAGTTTGTAGAATTGTGACCAGAATATCATTGTGTTTGTCACAAAGAGCACAAAGATATTTTGCATTTCAGACTAGGCCACGGAGCCCAGTTCCTCTGAATAGCATTCTGTAATCCTGCACTGAAGTCTGTAATTTAGGGCTTGTTACGTTTTAAAAGAAAATTATTACTGTCATGTAGTGTCAGAGGCTTTTGCTTATCGAGATAAACATCTTTTTCTGTTCCTGAATCTTCTACTGTAGCTTTGAGTAACCTGCCATTTTTTTTACTGCATCAGTTCCCCTCCTGCTTTAAAATGGGCATCAAAAACAACCACGTAGATTTCACGCTTTGCAGAGCGTTTTGAGAACTGCTGATTAAAAAGCGCTGTATAAATGCGAAGTATATATTCTTCTGGTACTAAGCATTCATGGAGTTTAATTTGTAGGAACCAAGGCCAAGAAGCTGATGTTTGTAGGAACAAGCCCTTTAAAACCTGGGAAAGCGAAGCGTAAGGTTTGTCAAGCGAGCGATTGGTTGAAAAGCACTTCCCAGGAAAGGTATAAATGGATTAAAAGTTTCCCTTGTGGGGAAGGACACGGTGTGGGGAGGGGGGAGGAATCGGTCATTTGTGGATCCTTCTGTAGCAGTTAATCCTCCAGCAGCGCGCGGCCGCCAGCGGATGCTGCATCCTCGGGGATGATCTCCGAGAAGCTGCTTTACTTTCTGTCATCCCTTTAACAAGCCGCAGTGCCTAGATAAAGTGCATCAATTGAATCTGAGAAATATTTAAGCTGAAATATATATGAAGGGTCGTAGCTAGTCCAGCCCCCTTACTTTTTCCGCGTGTCATTCCTAATTCATAAAAACAAACCATAAAAAAAACCCGAAACACCTTGAACTTTGTGCAAAAATCTGTTGCTCTGTAGTTTGCAGTTTAAATGATACTTCTCTGTATTTGCAGGCAAAACGAGCTATTTATTCCCATCCAGTTCAGTGCTTTTATTTTCGGGGGGTGTGTGTGGACATTCTGGAATACTAATTATTTTTTTCCCCTCCCTGTTTCATGTTTTGTAACCATCAACAAGGAGGATCTCCTATTATTTGGTAGTTCCTTTCTATTGTTTTTCCATGGAGGTTCTGTCTGAACCTGGACCAGAGGTGATAAATAACTATTGGTCACACCATTTCTCAACATCAGCATTGCATGGTTTGGGGATGATATTGATAACTCTGGCATAACCAGAAATATTTTGCTCTTTGTCTGCTTTGTGTATTGTAAATATATACCTGGAGAACTTATTGAATGGCATGGCTGGCACGTTCAGAATAGAGCAGTAAAAGGAGGAGGATGCACTTTTGAATGGTAAAAAGGCAGCGTAGCATCATGAGGGGTCTGAAAATGGCAAGTGTGATGATGCTTTCACCCATTTGACCTTTCTAGCCAAAGATATCTGCAGTTATTGGCTCGAGGAGACCTGTAACTGGAGAAAAAGAGTAATTGCAATCTTATTTACTGCGCTATTATTGAGAAATAAAACTTAGAATTCATTAAATTTTCCATTTGTAGGTGTCCTATAAACCTAATAATTTCTAGGGTAAACGAGGTTGTGAGGAGTCTTCAGTCTGCATGAAGAAGCTATAAATATTTTCATTACTGGATTGTAGAGTGCTTGTTTGTTTTGGGAACCTGCACCTTCTCCTATACCTAATACTAACCCTCTGCAGAATAAATTAAATGTTTAGTGGAATTTTAACATTAAAAGCATTAGTGCAATTTTAACGTAAAAAAATAAAGAAGAGGGTCAGTCAGAATGTTTTTGTGGAAGAACATCAATACTTTAATTACTATAACATAGACTTTTTTTTTTTTAGTGGCATAAATATGTGGAACCTGTGTTTTTTATTATTTCAAAAAGTAATACTAAGCTTTGCTGTATTTAGTTCCTCAAAGACCTTTCTATGATTTTCCTCCCTAATTTTGATTGAAGAAAAAATATTCCGTATTTAAATCCTTCCCTCAAAGTGAACTTTAGCTTCCTGGGATAAATTTAGATCACATTTCTTCTTGCTAAGTAGGAGGAGTTTTTAATAGCTTTAAAAAGTTTGTCTTGTGTTACGGGTATGCAAGGTGACTGAAGACAATTACACCAGTAGCATTATTGTTTAGAGGGTGGGAAGTACAGATTATTTTATTTTTTCCCCTGGGATCAAAGGGAAAGAGCTGGAGGTGTTTATATTATAAGGACAAATTTATTTTGCTAGAGGAAGACTTTCTCAATTCAGATAAACAAATCTGGCCACATTGGCTGCTGCTTTCCTGCTAATGTTTTTTGGTTAGTGGGTGTTGAGGGTTAATATTTTTAAGCATAGCCCAGATCATTTTTCTATGTAGAGCATGTAGATCCCCAGAAAAATTCTCCTGAACTGGAATATGTTCTCACTCCTCAGCACAGTGGGGGTTTGTGGAAATTACCCAAGTCATTACATGGAGACTAGAATACAAGGCAATTATATGGAAAGAGAAGAATGTTTTCCTTTGCCCTTCAGTGCTGGGCAGTACTCTCTCTGCATTCTCTTAATTCCCGATGTGACAGCACCATTCGGTGCTTTTCTGTCTCTGGACTCTGCAAAGCCCCGTAGGAAGAGTTGTGGGTTTCTTGATTTTTGTGGTTTATTACAGCTGAAGTACCATAACAAATCTTTATGGGAGTTAGATCCCAATCCCAGCCACTACAACGTATTTTGAATTAGAAAAAAACCTGTATGTGTCTTTTTCTTTTTCTGCTTTTTGTATATTTTTTTCTTTATATTGAGCATATATAGGATTAGAAACAGTTTCTGTGCCCCGTGGGTGCCCAGCACATGGGAAAAATCCATCCATTCTGAGGCACCTCTATCATAACAAAGACGCTTTCTGGGATTTATGAATTTTTTGTTTTAAAGATGAGATGTGGTGGTGTGATTGTTGGGCAGACCTTAGGACATTCCTATGGATTACGGGTGTCACTCGGCCCTCATTCATATGAAATCCATCGTCTTCCTATTTTGCTCCATTTGGATACCGATGCAGCCTCTTTCTCTGCGGAGTGCCAGCGTCGCTGAACGCGCTGTGGCCTCGAGGGGATTTTTGGATGAAGTTCGAGTATTTTGCCTCGTTTCAAGCGACCGGTGAATAACAGTCTGTCAGACTTCGTTGTAAAAGCCTGGATTTACCTGGCACTTCTGTGTCTGTAACGTCGGTGACTGCCGGAGCTGCTCAGCTGAGCATCGAAGTGCTAAGATAAATAAAGCCAAGTGTGTAGCAGCAGCCGTAGGGTTTGGGCTGTAGACGGGCCTGGGCTGTAGATGATGTATCGGTGCCATCGATATGCAGCCCAGTGCCAGTTGGGCGTGTAATTGCACAGAAATGGCCTCTAATACCAGTTTCAAGAAGAGCTGCCAAAACCACAGCGCTCGAGGCCTCTCCCTCCACGTTGGGCCAATGCTGGAGCGAAACAGCCCCCAGCTTGTTCCTCCAGGACACAGGCCTGCCTTGTTAGGAAATCGGTGAAGTTTGGGAACCCACAATACCTCACATAGCTCTGTGTACAGTAACGGAGGGTGGAAATAGGGCCATAGGCATGAGCAACCAGACAAGTTATAAATATAGAATACTCTCTCAATTCCAGTTTCGTTAGTCATGGGAGGACAGTGAGAGTTTTATAAACTTATAAGGAATATACAAACAGTTCTGAATTTAAAATAACTCTGTATAATTTTTTTAGTGTGTGAAAAGAATATTCTTTTTTGAGACTGTCCACGTAAGTATCTGCTATACACGGCGCGTAAGGATCTGCATATTTATATATTCATGTGAATGTGACTTGAGATGACAAAAAAAGGTACTGGAGTGGAAAAGTGTAGCTCAAACGTGCCAAACCGTAGCAGAAACTGAGTGGGAAGCAGCGTGCTTCCCACTTGTGCCAGCATCAAAGACGTGGATCCCCCTTTTTCTGTGACAAGCGCCGTCTGATGCCGTCTCTGTGTTCGGAGCAGGCGGCAGCGTCGCTGAGCTGCCTGTGCTGCAGCCCCGTCGGTCCCGCCGTACAGCTCACCTTGGCTGTCCTTCCTATAAATAAATAAAACTGTCTGCTGCTCCCTAATCTCATCACAAATCCTTACTGCAGGGTGGGATTTACAAAGTCCAAGGCAATGTCGTTGTTATTTTTTTTTCCAGTCGTGCTAACAGGAGTTCCTCAAAAGCACGTGCGTGCGTGCAAGCAGAGACAACTCGCGCGTCCAAGCGTTAACTGTGTGTTTGAGCCCGCAGTGCCGTGTGTGCCGCGTATCCCGCGAGTACGTTACGTGTGTTTGCAGGTTCTGGGGGATGACATAGTAAAGCGTGGGTTTTCCTCCTTGGCATAGTAAAGCGTGGGTTTTCCTCCTTCCGTTTATTTTATCAGTGTGTTGGAGGACTGAAATAGTTCTGTCTCTTGTTCTTTGGAGATCAAACCGTGTAGGATGGAGTTAAAAGTTCACGTCTGGACAATTTAAGTTGCTTTGCGTGCTACAAAAGCAATTTGCATCACATCTGAAAAGATCCTCAATATTTTCCCTTTTCCCTCTGAAAACTTCCATCCGCAATTCTGGTATATGAGAAGGAGCAAATTTTAATACAGATTTCAAGGCAGTTGTATCATTTTTGCTGTCTATGTTACCTGTAAATTTGTTAAAATGCGTTAAGAGATGGATTACTGTGCTGTCTTCCAGTCTGCTTTTGGGTCCTACAAACTCTGGCACCTTCTGTATTCCCTCTACACTTACGATAGAGGAAAGATTTAGAATAAAAAATTATTCCATGATGATTAAAACCAAGGAAAGAGCTCACCTTTTGTTTGTTGTGAGTCTCAAGAGCACAACCTTTGGTTGCTCTCAGATTTGCTTACACTCACTTGTATTTCTGGAAGTCATGAAGGAAATACTTTGTTTAATCGCTTTGAACATAATTGCCTTAATATTGTTTGAAGCAATGTTGATCTTAAGAGGATTCCTTCACTCGCAATGTGCAAATATCCCGATGACGTGCTTCCAGACTTACCATATTGAAAACAAATGCACCCAGGTGTCTCTGATAACTTTACAGACCATCCGTATTCTCCTGTCTTGTTTTGCCCTTCCATTGTAATTCTTCTCTTTCATCAGGTTCCTAAATGCCTAGATGTTAATCGTGTTTTTAGTGGACTGTCTCACTTGCAGATGAATAGCTTGAAGGAAATTGGTGTGTAGTAAACCAGTTTGAATGTCCTTGCTCTTTCTGGCTGTTTCCTTGAGTTTTCATTTTTTTCAGTGATGTAAAACTCAACAAATGTTTTATTTGTTGCTGACACACGTATCCTAGTTGGAGAAGAGCAAAAACATTGCTTTTACTGAAACTTTTTTTTTCATTTTTAGAGCAATTAACCTTCGACTGGAGCGGTGTTGGTGTCTGCCTCTAAGGCGAGCAATGGTTCATTGCTTACGCCAGGGTGGTTAAGCCTGTTGATGGGCTCAATGCATAAACGTGAAGGGCTTTCCCGAAACGAACTGGGAGTTGAATCCCTCCAAACCAGTGACTTTTTTTCCCCCCAAGATTAAACTGCCATTATCTTTCAGCATTAGCAGAACCACATAATTTAGTCCGGTGTGATAATGTAATCAAACTGTCTTCTTCCTTTCGAATAAATCTGGAATGTGAATAGTTCTCTTCCTCCAGCTGGGGTTTTGCCAGGACATGACTGACCAGCACGCCTTGCTTGCACTATATTAATTAAATCCCGTGAAGCTGATTGCCTTACGCTTGCAGCATTTGGAAGAAAAGCAGATTAAACCTTGCTTCAAGCAACAACAAGCAAAACCCCGATATATTGCTCGTAATCTGGAGTGAAAAGATAATTTGCTTCAGAGCTGTTCTGTAGCAGCTCTCTTCTCCTTCTCTTTTCTCCTTCTCTTTTCTCCTTCTCTTTTCTCCTTCTCTTTTCTCCTTCTCTTTTCTCCTTCTCTTTTCTCCTTCTCTTTTCTCCTTCTCTTTTCTCCTTCTCTTTTCTCCTTCTCTTTTCTCCTTCTCCTCTTCTCCTTCTCCTCTTCTCCTCTCTTCCTCCTCCTGAAGAGTTCAGGAACTTCACTTTTCCCTTGAGAAATGTGACCAAACCCGTGACCATGAAGGGTGGGTGGTTGCAGAGGTCGGGGAGCAGCTTTCACCACTGCGGGTGACCCTCGTTTTCCTGCCGTCGCCCCCACTGGCATCGGCGTTACTCCTGCGATTTGCATCTTCCAGGGGGAAATTTCCCTTTTCGCAGAGGAAACGCTTCTAGAACAGTGCAGCGCTGATGCTAAAACATTCCCGACCTGTTTGTTTGCCTAGTGTTGGAGATAGAGTACAACTGGCCCGAGCGCCTGCTCGATGCTTGTGTGTACGCCTCAGTCGGGTTTGTTTATGTACTGAATTCGTGCTGGCGTGGAAGGGACAAAATGGGCTTGTTTTTTCCCTCTTTCTCTCGAGTGCCAGCTGCAATGGTGCCAGTCTGGGTTGTGCTGGGCAACGTAAACTGTTTTGGAAGAGAATGCAGTTTGTGCTGCCCGGGTTTGTCAATAAGTCGTGTTTATTTGCACCTTCCTGGTCGTTAGTATTACGCACTTAGCTGCGAATGGAGTAGCTGTACCGTCTGTCAGTTCCTGTTGACTCTGGGCTAAGGTGGTTCCTTTCTTCACTCGCGTTTCCATTTGCTCTAATTTCGGTGTGATGTGAGGAGCTGTAACGCTGCTGGAGCTTTTAGCAGGGTTGATTGCTTCACTTGCAGAAAACCTGAAGAGATGGGAGGTTTTACAGTGCCAAACAGCATCCCCGAGTCCTCTAGTCACTCTCAATAAAGCGCATTTAGCACACGTGTTGTTATGTATCACAGCGGGGAAGCCTGGAAGCTGTTTTGAGGTAACTTGTAGGGTAAAGAATGAATGAGAGATGGCCAAAAGGGGAAGGGGATGTCGTCAGGCTCCAGTGTATCCAACTGAAATATGCTTGGGGTTGTTTTCATCATCATTTTTAATAGGCTGCACTGTTCTTTTCAGCTGGGAAGGGTTGCTACGGGTGTATTGTGCTGAGGCGTTTGTGCGTTTGCGGGTTACAAACTGTGTCCTGGGCCTCTGGCTCCTCGGGCTGTGCTTTTCTGATACCTGTGCTGCCCTGAAACGCTGTAGGTACTGAAACTATTCTGAAGGGAAGGGAAAATATTGATGTCGACCAAAAAAAAAGTGTGAAACTAGAGGGCATCGAGTACCTCACCACAGCAATATGTTCTAGCAAAGTGTTTAATTGAATGATGAATGTTTCCTCTCTGTTTGACTTCACTGCATCTGGTGGCATCCGAGGGTCTCTGGGTGCTGAGTGGTGCTGGGCTCTCTTCTCACCTCCCTCTGTTCCTTCCTGCTGCTGCTTTGCTCTGGAATTGTCTGCAGATGCTTCAGCTGAACAGTTGGATCCAACTGCTGCGCGCCTGGCTCCACAGACATTTAGTGTGGTATTGCTTTTCAACCATAGCATCCTGAGGAAGGGGATGTGAGAGTGCCTTCCTTTATCAATATCAATATTTCATATTATTAAAGATTGAGCCTAGTGGGCTGATGTTGGGTCAGACAAATCCTTTGAGGGTTTTTTTTTCGGTTCTGGGTGCTTCATCTCACCCATTCCTTACCATAGGGGGTGCGGCATACAGCATCTGCGACAGACTGAAATGCCAAGAAACACGAGACCAAAAAGCTGTGTGTGCAAGCTGACCAGATGCAGTTAAACTTCAGCTGGATTTGTACAGTGGGAAGAGGAAAATAATTCACAGAACAACTTCAAAATGATTTCAGGATCCTTGGAAAGGTCTGCCAGATAAGAATGGGCTGGTAGTGACTAGGCCGTAGACGTGGAAACACAAGGCTGGAGAAGTGATCTCCGGTCAGATGTAGCTTGCAGGCTGTGGACTTAATGCCCTCTTTCTGCTTATTGGGGTAAGTTTGTAGAAACTTATCCAAATACTGTGCTGGTGGGCAGCGTTGTGTACGTGCTAGAGATTTAAAGGGGAAGGAGGTGATCACTTTCAAGTCCTACTGTCAGTTCTGGTTTGAGCTGAACCTTTGGGATCTTGGAGTTCATTTCAAAACCTGCCAAACTTTATGCCTTAACTACTAGAAAGTAGTTTGTTATGGCATCTTTTTTTTTTTGACTTCAGGATTTTCACTCAATGTGAATCTTTTAGAGTGCTGGGGGAAAACAGAAAACACACAGAAATATCCCGTTGTTGCTAATATGTGTTTCTGTAGCAATATAAAGGTTTTATACAGCTGCTCTAAGTGACCTCATCAATTTGGAGGTGACTCGTTACCCGTATTTCTGTGATCGGAACATGTTAATGCATGGATTTAATATGTGTATTTCCTTATTGCAGCCTTTATTCTGTAGTTATTTGATTACAGCCCTGGCCATGAATCACTGGAACTGGATTTTCTGAGTGATGTCTCTCCAGTCTCTCTATTCTCACATTATACTGGGCAGAAGAAATCAGGTCTTGTACAGCCTGCCTGAGTATTCAAAGTCAGCTGTTTGAAAGCCCATACCAAAGTTCAGACTATTAAAATGCAATATTTTAAAATTTCTGTCATGTGGAGGGATTAACGTTCCAAAAATGACCTTTTTTTTTTTTTTTTTTTTTTCTGTCTTTTTGGATAAATTTACACAGCTCATTTTTTTCCAGTAGTTGGCTTGGAGAAAACGCTCCCTTCCTCCTCTGCTTTCCAAAACTAGGCTTTCCCCCCCCCCCTTTCCTAAACATCATTTTATGTGAAGGATGCTCTAAAAAAGCAGCGATAGTCTATTA
>VWYH01009253.1:169579-211041 GCA_013399365.1 Pampusana beccarii
AAAAAAAAAAAGAAAGAAAAAAAAAAAGGATCGAATATCATTTTACAAGGAGAGAAAGAATCTTTAAAAAAAATATTTATCCCACACTTGGCAACCTCTCTGCTCGCCCGCATGTGCCTGGCGCGGTGCCACCCTTGGCAGGGGCCGCTGCCTCCGCTTGCCAGGGCTCTTCCTCTCCCGGCCGCCTCTGCGCTCCCTGGGACCCATTGTTTGTTCACCTGATTTTTCTGTTTCGGCGTTGCTGAAGTCAACGGCGTCTCGGGAGGCGATAGGAACGCTTTGTCTGTCCGAACCGTACAGCAGCCGGGATGCGTTTGCAGCGAGCGTTCGCTTCGTGCGCGCTTCGAATAGCAGGAGGGATGGGGCGTCAGGCAAACTCGGGCTGTCCAAAAAGGAACCGCCGTAAATACAGAGAGATATGATTCATTTATTTTATTTTATTTTTTTTCTTTGGAGAGTCGTGTTTGAGGATTTCCCAAACCTTGCTTTGTGTTTGCAATGTTGGTTTATGATCTTGGGGATTTTAATGGAGAATAATGGGTCTCTGAGTCAGATTCTCTAGGAGCTCCTCTTGTTTGTAAGATTTTTGCATGTAGTTTTACGGTATCTCCTTCCTGCGTGTCAGCTCTGAACCTGATTTGCTTAGTAAGTGGGCGTCTTAAAATGAAATATTTTGCCTTTTTTTGCGAGTGATCGTAGTATCTTAATAGTATTTGGAAAAGCTGGTGGATTTTGTTGAAAAGGAAAACTTCTCATTTGAAGGAATCGGAAGGTGAAGCATGGATGGTCAAAGAAAATACTGCTGCTGGTTTTGCTCCGGTCAGTTTGATTTGTGGCTACTGATACTCTTGTAATGTCCTTCTCTGAAGATCAGATGATTACTCAGTACCTCCACCCCCTAAATGTAAATAGACACTCTGGTCTAGTCGAGCCTCCATCGTCTCGATACTAAAGTCGTGAAGCTGCCCTTCCCACGTCTTGCTTTGTCTTCCTTCTCCCATGGCTGCACTCCAAGGCCTCTGAAATTTTCCATTATCTTGGGAGCTCCACGTGATGGCAATTAAGCATTTTTTGCCCTTGTGCTTGTCAGCAAGGATTTGTTTGGCGGTTTGGGGGGGTTTTTTGTGTACAGTCATCAGCCTTCATGATCCGTGTTGTACCTGGCTGGTAAATTCTGTCCCCAAATGTCAACCCGCTATTTGCTTATATTTGTCTCTCTAATGTTCTTGCGGACTAAAGTCAACAAGTTACTGAGCATATTTCAGGGGTTTCTTTTGGCAAAAGTATTTTGGAACATGGATTTTAAATGTTTTGGTACGCATCTAGCAGCACAAGTCGCACTGTTTGGGAGGGCAGGGGGGATTTTAGGCCAGCCCGTGTTGTTTAGTAAGATTTTTGTAATGGGGATATCTGAGGGAACCAGTATCTAAGGCAGATAAGACTTTTTGTTGTTCATAATATATCTTAACACACAGAAGTTCTTGTTCTCCCTCTTCAAAGAAACAGGATACCCGTATTGTCCCCGGGCTGAAAACTATGCCAACGTTAGCAAGAACAAGCGAAAAATAGGGCTGAGCGAAACACAAGGTTGCTGAGCTTTTAAAAAATTATCTTCAAAATGTATTCGAGAGTTCTTAAAATGGTTGTGATTAAAATATTACTTACGATAGTTTTGAAAATCTGTTTCACTGATTGCCTTTTCCATGGGAACTTGTGTATCCTTCTGCGCCTCAATTTATATTTCTGTAGACAAGAGTCAGCAGATTTACCAGGAGATGCAGGGAATCCTATTTATATAGCAGACTGTTCATGAATGGCAGACACATTAAGAGAATGTAAAAGTCTTTCCCAAGAATGAAATAAACTGGGTCTTTTTCTACTATATTTGTCTGAATACTTAATGTAGCAGCATTTGGTTTTTAGCAGATTTGCTAGATGAAAACAACAACAAAAAACCCCCGTTGCAGTTAATCAATACATTTAGTAATGAACTTCGTGGAGGCACGGGGGGTATGTGTTATGGTTTGGGTTTTTCTTAGTAGGGCTTTGAACGGGAAACGTAGCTACCACACAAAATCTGGCACCCGCTCAGAACAGCAGTCCATCTGCTAGCGAGACACTCTGATTTTTTTCTCTTCTTTTCAATCCCTTAGTAGTCACAAATGCAAGCAGTACTGTGTACCTCAAGGTGAGAGGCAGTTCGTGGTCCCTTACTGAGGTGGCATCTGGGCAGACAACTCCTTTTACACCGGTGCAGGTTACTGTCAAAGAAAGAATATGCGCTTGCATACTTACTCATTTTTGTATGAGGGTTAGATGTGTATGCTTTTTCCTTTTCAATTAAAAAAAACAACAAACCAAAACACAGCATCTACACAATGCATTATTTAGCAGTGATTTCCTTTGCGTTCCTGCTCTCGGTCGTCTCACAATTAACTGGCTGTGCAAAGATATTCTTAATTTGGCCTGCATGTGATATTTGTGCTACCTGGGCAGGCATCGGCCATCCCTGTGCTCCCACCTCCTTGCTTTCATAGTCTCCCCCCTCCTCCTGCTTTTCTGCCTGGTTTCACTCCAAAAAAGCGAGCCTGCGGTGGTGTAACAGCACCGCGGGTGGGTTGGAATAGCGGGATGTGCAAGGGAAGGGCTGCAGGGTTAAGTAACGATTGTTTTCTCATTAGAAAAGACAGATGAGCTCTTGGGCAACTTCAGCAGTTCCTTCTCGCCCAGCACACCTGCTGCGTTCAGTTCGGTGTATCCAAGCTCCCTTTAATGCTGACTTGTTGTGTTAGTAGTACCTGGCTACGTGGATGCAGATATTGTGATGCTTCGTATCCACCTGCTGATACAGGGGAGATACTGGTAAGGCTGCCAGGTTACTCGGGGAGTGTCTGCAGGTTGAATTTCCCCCCCCCAAAAAATCTTCCTTAGCTTTAATTAGTGTAGAACCATTTTGATAGGAAATGCAAAATTCTCTGATGGCANTCCCCCCCCCCAAAATCTTCCTTAGCTTTAATTATATAAGGAGAGTGCAGCTTGGTGTCCGGATGCATAAACTGGCAAAGTTGGCACTCAGGGCTTAAAATAAAAAGTGAATAAAATTAAGCAAGATCAGTGTAGAACCATTTTGATAAGAAATGCAAAATTCTCTGATGGCAGTCTTACCAGTCCTTTTCAAGGTGGACACTACCTTAAAGCTGGCAGAAAACAGCTTCTTAGCTCAAAATGTGGTGTAGGATGTCTAGACCCTGATGCAGAGCTACGAACAGATTTTTTAATTATTGTCCTGCATCATAATTGTGGTGCTCTGCTCAATAACATTATAAAAACATGCTGGAAAGCATAGATCTCATTATGGGAGGAGGATGCGGACAAGTTTTTAGCGTTTAGTCCTGCATTAAAACAACACTCTAGTTGCAAACTGAAAGAGAAATTGCAATGCAAAACTTTTGTGGAACTCTTACAGTTTCTTAAAATATTGTCTTTTCTCCACAGGCTGGGCTCGGCAGCTCCCGTGTTCGTTTTGGGATATTAACTTCTTCGCTGGTTTTGTCGGTTTTGCTTAAATCTTTCAGTTTAAATGTCTTGTGGTACTTCCCTTGGATCTCCTGTAGTTGTACTACTGAAATTTTATTTTATGCTGTTATTATCGGTAGTGTGTTTTAGCTAAGTTAGAAAGTGAAAAACAGTTACTTAATGCAAACCAGATTTCCTATCTGTTTTTGTTTACAGAGCCCCTGGCACACAGCTTGCGTGGCTAAAAGGCCATACAGCACTAATCAAAATGTTGTTGTTACGTAAATATAATGCTGCCACTTCTTTTGATGTAGCGGTGGCGAGATTGTCTGCTGGTGGTTCTGCTCTTTGTGTTTCTAAGCCGAAATGCTTTAACGTAAAACCAATGTCTCCATAAATTTGTGCCCCGTGTTTGGGTTGGTTTTTTTTTCTCCCATTCATATTTTGTTCCCTGAACCTAGAATTTGGGGATGAGGCAGAATTCTGTTACTCTCTTAACAGGAAAATAGTAGCTCTGTGATTCCACAGTATTTGGTGTGTACCGTCTGTTAAACCTCATTTTGCATATATAAGCAACGTTGGGATGCTACATTGGGGTCAACCTACGTGCTCCAGTACAGCAGTGCTTTATTGCGCAAGTGTAATTAAGTTGTTTGAAGGAAGCTTGTTTTCTTGCCAGTAAAAGACCTGTTTGAAGTACGAACAGAAAATAGAAGAAGTGCTTAGAAAGACAATCAGTCAACATTAAAAAAACCCAAATGAACAAAAAGCAGAAGATCCATTTGAAATACGAATAGAAAAGAGAAGAAATGCGTAGAAAGACAATCGGTCAACGTTAAAAGGAAAAATTAACCATAATACTAGGGCTATATGTATGGAATAGGTTCTAGTAGGTTCTGGTGGAGTGTATGGAGTAGGTTCTAGTACTTGGCCGTTTCCATTATCCTTATGCTGACCTTGCTTTCAACAGTTTTCCTTGTTATTTGGTTGGCTCACGTTATAAATTTGATCTGAGGAAAAGATATTTTCCCGCGACTAAAACGGAGTTGAATTTGTCAGTTTTACAGGAGTTGCTGCTTTTGCAGAGATGCTCTAGAGCCCAGGGAATGAAAGCACGGGTTGTATGGACGAGTGCGTTCCCTGTAACGCCGTTCTCTTTATTTCATCCCCCTTGTTCATGCCTCCTTGCTTTCTGTCTTGCAGTGTGCCCCAGCTCGTGCGGCAAGCGAGCCTGCACGGACCAAAACGAGTGCTGCCATCCCGAGTGCTTGGGGAGCTGCACGGCGCCCGACAACAACACGGCGTGCGTCGCCTGCCGCAATTACTACTACGAGGGCGTCTGCATGCCCACCTGCCCTCCCAACACGTACAAGTTCGAGGGCTGGCGCTGCGTCACGAAAGAGTTTTGCTCCAAAGTCCCCGCCACCGAAACGAGTGAATATGAGAGGTTTGTGATCCACAACGACGAGTGCATGGCGGAATGCCCCTCCGGATTCATACGCAACGGGAGCCAAAGGTAATTCAGCTGCTGGGAGGCCCGCCCGAGGTGTCGCGTTTGGGTTTTTCCACCTCCTGTTCTGTGGCCGCCTTGTGATGTGAATTGCATTAGGTAGAAATGAGAACGTGTTAATATGATGGGGAATTAAATGACATCCATGACACCCGATGAGGTTAACTCACCATTGAAAGGTCTGATTGCCTGCAGTCCTGTGCACTGTGAGCTGCCACTGATTCTTCTGAAGGACTTGAGGTCGATTCAACACAGAACCAGGTCTCCGAATAGACAGGAACAAAATGGAAGTGGAAGCCCAGGAACACAAGGTTGGGGCTTGACCAATGGCCATTATCACGCAGAGCAAACCGTAGCAGTTATCTTGCTTCATAGATTATTTGCCTTATGTGCGTTTGCATTTCAGACACGTGCATTATTTAATGTATTTAATGTTATTTTCCTTTTTTCACTCATTCCAGAAAATAAAAATGGTGTTTTAGAAGGGAGTACTCATGAAGATGGTGACAGAAGTAATGCAGCAGCTGCCAGTATTATACTGAATAATTTCTGGCAAGACTGCCACTCACCTACTCTTATTTAATTCCAACAGTTGGAGTGATGTATGCTTATGGTTTTGTTATTTTGCCAGTGGTTTAAGCCAACAGCCTTAGTTGCCTACTGACTCTAGGAAGACTTTGAGTAAAGGATAGTCAGCACGGTAAAATTCACAGTGCTTCAGTACTATATTAAAAAAGATGCCTTTAGAGGTTGTTCTCTGAATCTTTTGTCTGTCTTGGAGTTTTATAGTCGCTGGTGGACCTATTCTCTTGCCATTTTGAACCTGCTGAGATTTCTGGCTGGTCTCGCCCAGTTCCCGTTGCAAATTAGTTTTGCCTTGTATCAAGATGCATCCTTCTCTTTGTTTAAACTTGGCTGCTTTCATACGTCTTAAGCTATAAGAAGTAGTGACCAATTCACTGCTGGCTTTTTCCACATCACTCATGACTATGTGCTCCCACAGTTGTCTTTCCCAAGTTAAAACAGCCAGGAGTATGGAATTCCCTAGTGTTGAGACAGACAACTTTATGAGAACTTGAACCATGTTTTCCCATCTCCTGTTCCTCATTAGCCTGTCTTTGGAGGTTGGGCCTGGATTAGCCTGAAACTTCCCAGCACTCTGAGGATGTCTGCATAAATGAGAAGGGTGGTCTTTCTGGGTATAATTTAGAGCAAATGCACAAACATAAAGGTGCTGGGTTTTACCTGAAGTGCCTTCCACTGCAAAGTGTGGCAGAAGCTGGCAGGCAGTGGGTATGGGATCCATACATTCACTCCTGGGTTGCTGTAAATGGGAGCTGCGATGCTCCAGCATCTCCGGAGTCCAGGGGCAAGTGAGCAGAGTTACCTGCAGCCCTCTGCAAAGTGTGGGGACTTTCAGTCTACTTTGAAGGATTTCTCTAAGCTCTAGAGGGAACTGTCTTTGAAATTTAACTGAAAGCAGTCTGTAGACTCGAGAGTTGTGTATCGTTGCTTATTTTGAGTCTCCCTTTCTTTCCTACCAGCATGTTCTGCAGTCCTTGTGAGGGGCCTTGCCCCAAGATTTGTGAGGATGGGAAAACAAAGACCATCGACTCGGTCACGTCGGCACAAATGTTGCAGGGATGCACAATTCTCAAGGGAAATCTGCTGATTAACATCCGTCGTGGAAGTAAGTGATTGCCCTCTCTTTAGGAACCTCTGATAAGGCCGCTTTTAATATTTTTTTCCTTTTGTCTGTCAGCATAATGATAAGAACATTAAAAACTCAGCCAACTGATTGCTTTCCAGCGCTCCCGTTTGATTTGGCCCACTGTAGCACCATTCTCCAGCACACAGATGGAGTAGGTGGTCAGCTACCAAGTTGCAAGGCAGTGAAAGCTGGTATTTTTCTTAGCTTTTTGGGCAGGACAGGGAACCAGGATTAGGCAGCGAGATGAGCAGTAGTCCCAAAGGAATAATAAAAGCCTGAGAAGGTGGAAAAGTTGAAAATCCTTGCATCTGGATAGGTAAGTGACTCGTCTGCAAGTAAGGCATGGCACTGTAAGACTGCATTTCCTCACTTTTTAAGGCAAGGTGTGGTGTTTTGCTAAAACATGGAATGCAGCGGGCTGAGAGCTCTTACAAAGCCCAGCACTGTGCCTCTGGATGGCTGTCAGTAGTGAGCTGGCCACCTTTGTCACATATCTTGAACAAGCTCTGGATTCCATTTGTCAGAGCAGTGATTCATCATCCAGGGAAGTGTTGACAGTTGATGAGCTCTTAAAAGGAGACTAAAAATCCCTGTTAGTTTTTGTTGGAAATGTATCTCCCTATGGAAGGTCCCTTTAGGTTTCATGAATAAGGTTGAAAGATTGACATATACTTTGTTCCCTTCATCCTGCTGAATGAAAACTCCAGGGTTCAGAAGCAGCAGCATGTGGATGATTTCACTCATGGTCCCACTGCTACAGGTACAATCTTCCCTTTTGGGGAGATGTTCCAGTTATTTAGGGCAAGTGTGGGGCTTTTTATTTTTTAAGTATTATTGTAGAGTGCTGAAGAGCATCTGCTTCCTTCCAGCTGATTTGATATGGGAGCCAGTACCACTGGTATTTGGCAATTTGGCTTCTCAGCCATCTGTTAGGACTTTGGTTTGTTTATGGCAGCAAACAAAACCCACTTCTCCCATCCTGAGTGTTTAAAAACTTCCCAACTGCAGTATAACTTCGCAGGATAATGATGCCAGGGATTGCTGGAGATCATAGAAAATCAACTTTAGCTACCTACATGGAACATGCTCCATGGAATGAGGACATCCTTATTGTTTTATCTTTGCTGTTTCATTAAAAGTTCTCTGTTTGGTAGCCAAAGCTTTTTAGATCACTGATGGCAATGCATCACGCCCCGGAGGAGAGCGATAGCATACCTCCACCTCCTCATCCTCAGTCTCATTCTCCGTTTTCCAATGGAGCTTTCTGCCTGAGCTTTGCTTTGTGGCCGAAGAGCAATTCCCGTTTCATGGACGTGAGCATTTACACAGGGTCTTTTCATCCCTGCCGGAATGCTGGTTCAGCATTCGGTGCTGGCTTCAAAGTGCAGTGTCCATGGAAAAAGCAGGTTCGCCAGTATGGAAAAGCAAGACTGGTTTTGCAGTGTTGCTTTGTGGCTTTGTTTTGCCCTTCAACCATCTGTCCACACAGAGAACTGTTACTGGGCAAGGAATACCAGCGTCTCTCGTTTTCAAAAGCAACAAATAGAGTTGTTTTCTTTAAATGATCTAATACTGCATTTGGCAGAATAGCAGTTAAAGCTGTGAATTCTGTAATAATCAAATTACTTTTTCCTTACTGTAGATAACATCGCCTCAGAACTGGAGAATTTTATGGGTCTGATTGAGACAGTAACAGGGTATGTGAAGATTCGCCATTCCCATGCATTAGTCTCCCTGTCTTTCTTGAAGAACCTGCGGTATATTCTGGGAGAGGAACAGGTGGACGGGTAAGTGTTCAGATGTTTGTAAATACAATTTCACTTTAATAGAAAGCCACAGAGATTGCCTCCTAATAAACATTCGTGTGCCACTTAGTGGCATCTTCTCTTCCACTAGTACGTGGTGTTTTTCTCCTAATGGACACCATTGCACGGTCATCGCTCATTTGGATTACTGGCCAAATCAGCATACTAAATTGAGTATATTAAAAGCGTTTGTATCGTAACTTTGCTGCTGCTTTTCACTTTAGGTTTTTCTGGGGAGATTCTTTACGTTGATGAAGTGTCCTCATTTGTTCTTGTTTTCATTGAGAAAAGAGCATTTTCAGAAACAATTGGATTTCCTTGCGGTTCTTTACTGTTGGCTTTTAACAGAGTTTTATAGAGAATTTCAGCTGGAAGGGAATCTGAACATTTGCTAAGCAGGGAGTGTGACTGGAAGTGACCCAACTGGTATGATATTGTTTGCAAGTTGTGTTTTTTTGCAACTCTGTGAAATGCTAACATTAGGCAATTATCTATTTGAGCAGAAAAAGGACTGGTCACAAAAAAGTAAAACGGATCCCCTGAAATGTTTTCTGTGGGTTATATTGCTTCTGTAGTGTATATAATTACACAATGTGGGATACTTTTTGCTGTATATGACTCCAGTTTTCCTATGAAGGTAAGAGATAGCCATGACAAAAGGTTTTATCTCTCCAGAGCTTGCAGTGCTGAGATGTGGTGATGGCCCTTCAGCAAACAGCCTTGCTCTTTCTCTTCCCAAGTCAAGGAGCTATCACAAGTTTAAACCGGTATTCTCCAGGAGAAATAAGTCTCCCTCAGTAATGACAGAACTATTAAATGACGAATTTTCAGAAATCATTTAAGAATAGGTAGTGGGAGGGTCATGGGAAAGGTTGCTCGTGTCTGATTTATCTGCCCCAACAGGATGAAGTTACAGCACGAGGGACTCTTCACAACCTCCCTCTTTCTCTCAGGCCAGGCTTTGGTCAGCCTTAAATGCTTCAAATCCCACCGTGTGGCAGAGCGAGTTGAAGGGCAGCTCTTCATCCTGCACTTGCAAAAGCACGCTGTCCTTTTCAGTAAGAACGCCGGCTCTACGGAAAAGCTTGTTTCTAGTTGCAAATCCTAGAGGCTTGTCACTTTGTTGAGCTCGAGGCTCATTCAGCCCACTTACGACGTGGTGTGTGCTCTCACAGATACTCCAATTATTGATTGGTCCTTTCTTCTCTCCCTTGCTCGCTTTAAATTTGAGTTTAGCTTTGTGTTTCGAGTAGTAATTATGTTTATGGTACCTTGTATGTCAGCGCGCTGAGCTGATACGAAGGGAAATGGCAAGTTTTTAAATCGATTCCCAAATAGGAAAGTAAATGGTGCAGCTTTGAAGAGGAAAACAGAGCCGAGTGGGGGAAGTAAAATAGATCCATAGTAAAGAGCTACTTGTGCTAAAATTCACCCGTGCTGGGAAATGACTGCAGTTACATGCTGTGGGTCAGGGGCAGTCTCTTTGCTTGGGAAACGTCAGGCATAATTTAGGCATTACCAGAGTCCAAATAACATTTCCAAAAATACTCAGATGGAGGCAGGCACCTGGCAAGGAAGAACGGAGCTGGAACAATCACTTTGGCAGAGTTCTGAACAACAGGGAGCGGGGTCTTAACCTGGGAAGTACTGGGCTGCTGAACAATAGCTGTTTATGCCCCATCGCCGTGGGGGGCGAGCGGAGGTTAACTTCACATCCATTGTCGTAGTTGTTCGTTACACAACTGACCCCATCACCACCTTTTTTTGTTGTTGTTTTTAATTGAACTGGACTAACAAAACGGTACTTCAGTATTTCTTTCTCCCTTATTCAGTTGCTGGTGCCTGCCTCAGTTATCGCAGAGAATGGAAAGTTCAGAGGGAATTGGCTTTGTTTATTTTCAGAGTATTCATTGCCTCTTTCGAACACCGTGTCCGTAGTGAATGTGCTCTCAACGGCAGGAAAAAAAAATTCTCTTTGCAAATAGGGAGACTGAAAGGGAGAAGTGCTGGAGGCACCTCGGTGTCTGTTGCAGGATTTTGGTTCCTGGTCTGGTGTTCGCTTTGCCAGACCCCTCTGTCCTCTGGGGTGCTGCGTGTTCCTCGCTGTGGTCGCCCGCAGCTGCCGTGTTGGTGGATGGCGCGTGGGCAGCGCTTCTCACAGCGTCTGCAGGTTGGGTACCTGGAAAATGAACCATTTGTGGCCTTGAGGAGCGGGCGAGGGTGGTGGCTGAGGCAGAGTTGCTCCTCTGGCACCGACCGGCCGCTCTCGTCGTGTTTCAACTTCTGCAGCAGGTCGGGGGCAGTCTGTATAAAAGGAAGACAACTCCCCCCGTTTTCTGTGTTGTTTTGAAGCAGGGGCATCAGTAGCTCTCAGGCTTGTTGGAAAAAAGAAGTGAGTTAGGGAGTTTGTACACTGGGTTTGTGTGGGGGTTTAGGAAGCTCATCAGTTTCCCTTTTCCAACGGGACAAGAAAGCACTGAGCTTCAGTATTTGTAAGGTGCATTATTTCCAAATGAATCCACTATTCGGAATTTATGTATTTACTATTCATGTATTTACCTGTGGAGGTGAATTTTTGACCAAAATCACCACATTTTCTCTTCTGGTTGTCCCACAGGGTTGTTGTCTTGTCCCAGGGTAGTGGGTCTGTCCTAAACCTCTGCTGCCTGCTTATCTCCTGCAGCTCATCCACTGCTCCAGCCCCGTCCTCTGCCCGTTCTCATTCCCTTCTCGATGCAAGTCCCTTGCCTTTACCGATCATGCTTTACTCTCTTATCACCATTGTACTTACCTGGTCGTTACCCCTTTCAGGCGCTTTTTAGGCCCTCTGCACTATGCAGGAGGATAAAGGGTGATGGAAAGCTTGTTGAGACGTTTTCATCACCCCATCTCCTTTTGGTTTGGATCTCGTGTTCTGCCTCACTGCTTCACGATGGATGACTGTGCACAGATGTGGCGTTGCGTGCAGATACAGCGTGAAGCAGGTTTTTTTATGCATGCAGTCAATAATTAAGTGGCTATGGGTGCTCTGCAGTTGGGGATACACATCATGTAGTGGGAATTCTCTCCTGTGGGTGTGCTTGGGTTATGCAGATCGCCTTGAGGCTTTTTATGGCAAGCCTAGGACCAGATGTGCCTCCTACTCCTGTTCAGAGGTTCAGCCCGTCCTTCAGGCCGTGATCTCCACTCATTCCCTTAGTTACTGTCTCCAGGGTTTGACTGGCAGTGCTTTGTTTCCCTACAGCAAATCTTTTATTCTTTCCATGCTATCTTCCTTGGCATCCTGATTTTTTCCACAGCTGTTACAGCCAAAGTCTGATATAATCTTTATTTATAACTGTATTTATAACCTAAGCCCTAAGTGCACTCTGCTTGCCCTCTGCTCCACCTTTCAAGCCATGCAGCGCTGCACCTCCCCTGGGACTGGACTGGATACAGCCCTCCAAGCGTGTTTTCCCTGGTGCTTTGAATGACGCTGAATTAGCTTCCACTAATTTATACTTTCAGTGTATGTATGTAAACCCTTAGGACCTGTTTGCGTTGCCTCAGATGGCTTAAACGTCTGAGCGACGGTGACTCTCAGCTCTGGCCCAGTTGGTGCGTAAAGCACCCCTGTGTGCTTCATTTGCCTCCTTCATTCGCACTCTTAAAAGCTTAGGCACGTTGCTTTAATACAAGAATTATCTCTGGTGTCTAAAGCATAATTGCCACAGTTGTGAGCAGGAGACAGAGTAGCCTGTTATTAAACATTTAAGATGGTTTCTGTAGTCGTGGAGCCACATGTCTGTTTATTGTGTTCAATTTTGAGTCCAGCATTTTTTGTTTTCCTTTTTTTCTCCTGAAAAGCTTAGTTGCCATCACTTAATCACACAGCTAAGTATGGCAAAGTGTCATCTTTTCAGCAGTACACAGGGAGTGCAGGGATTTTAGTCATCTGTAGCAGAGTGATAGGTGTCTCAAATAAACACAGTTTTTGATGATGTCTGTCAGATCCCACATGCAGTTGAGCATCCTTGTTCTTTCCTGGCAAGATGCATTTAAAGCATAAACATGGATGTGCTCCTTTGTCAACTGAGCATGTTCTTCTCAGCATCCATCTGAAGTGGCACCAGGTACGTCGACTCCATTAGCCATCAAGTCCCGAATAATTAAGGGACAGTTGGAAATCGGAGAAACCACTTGTGTTTCATGTTTTTCTGAAAATACATTCAGTGTTTTGCTACATTATAAGAAACTGCAACTGTGGTCTGCACAAATTCCAACCAGAATATAGAGTTTTCATTTCAAGTTGGGTAAGAGAGGAATTGATGCTAAATTTTAAATGAAGTAGTTGAAGGAAAACCGTAAATAAGTAGCATGTCGGCTTCCTGTGAGCCCCATGGTTTGTCTGCCATGTTACCCTGTAAAACTCTGTAGTTCAAAGGATCTGTAAAAGCCCAGTTTAACTACGCTGACGTGGGCTTAGCGATGACTTGCAGAGGTTACGAGGCCTCATTGTGTTAATAATGGATTTCATGTTGATGTAGTTCACATTGGTGGGACTTTCCACAGGAGAGTTTAGTAAATCCTGCCATGATGGGTTGGTTTGATTTGGGTTCATCAGCTCCACAGGCCTTTAACTCATTTCCCAATTGTTTGCTCCTGTTCTTACTATCCCAAAATATAAGTGTCTTTGCAGGTGTTGTCTTGCCACTGATGCAGAGTCTATAGTCTTGCTTTTGCTGCACCTGTGGGTTTTTTTCCAGTCAAGTGGTACCTTGAATTTCTTCTTAATATATAATAGGATTTACACACACAACTTTACATTTAGTGTCTACTTAGCACAATGTAGGAAATCTTCATTGGGCCAAGAGGTAAACTAAGACAGAGAGGCAAGGAAACCTCTCTGTGCAAGCTCCTATAGTACATGTAAGCAAGGCAGCTGTGTTCAGAGTTTTATTTTATCATCAGAACCGCACCATGCTTTTCCTCCCATAAGGTATGCAGGGTTATTGCTTCCCATTTGCCACAAAATGGAAAATCCGGTGTAGAGACCTACTGTTTAGAGAATATGGATTTATATTCCTCGTAACAGCTTCCACACAATTATTAAAACGCGTGTTGGAGTGGCCTTTACCTGGTGTGCTGTCAGCTCCGAGTCCTGTGTTGCGGTTATTTCCCTGCCCTCTGACCAAAGTGAGCATTCAGGGAAATCTTGCTCTGTGGGGAACAAGAAAATCCTTTACTCTGCTGAACACCCATTTAAAGCACGAAGAGGAAACACAGTCTGTTAAAGTTTGCTCGTAGTAAGGTATTCTCGGTTGGAATTGGCTATGAATTAAAACTAATGTTTTTCCTTCGAAAATTTATCTCTAGGAATTATTCCTTCTATGTGCTTGATAACCACAATCTTCAGCAGCTGTGGGACTGGAACCATCATAACTTGACGATCAAGGAGGGGAAAATGTACTTTGCATTTAATCCTAAACTGTGTGTTTCTGAGATTTACCGGATGGAGGAAGTTTCAGGAACCAAGGGCCGGCAGAGCAAAGGAGATATAAATCCAAGGAACAATGGGGAGAGAGCCTCTTGTAAGTAAAAACCATTTGATGAAGACAACTGCTTTCCAAATAATGGTTTTTGTGACAGCAACAGCATATAACAATAAGAACATACCTGGGGAGTGAGAAATACAGGTATATCTAGCAAGGAGCAGTTTCTGTTTCCTTCACAAATGTACATCGTTATTGGGTGTTTTCTCAGATATCTGCTCTTTCTTGAAACTAAAGCCGCTGAGTAACAATTCCATAGGCGCCAAAACAAACTCTTTCTGTTACGTTCAAGCTTCTTTTCTGCTCCTGCCAAATATTATACCTTGTTGCTAGAAACATTCGTTGTAAACTCAGTTTTCTGTGCTTTATTTTCAAATTATTTGCTTTCAAGTTGAGAATACTTTTTAGTATTCCAGAGCATTCCTAAATTTCAGTGTCTCTGCGTTTAATTTTGGATTCTGCAATGATCAAAGTTACTGGAAAGTTTTCTTTTGGTGGTCTTCACACCAGGTCTGCAGTGTAACCAACACGTTTAAAAGCAGTCTCTCACCTAGGAGTTAAGGTGAACAGAATGGTCCATTCCCTGCGCGTTCCACAGAGCAAAGGCTGCAGTGCTTTGGGGTTATGGACACGCAGCTTTTCTGCCACCAAACCCAGTGCCAGCCGCTGCCTGCCTGTAAAAAACCAGCACAGAAAGCTTTCTGACTCTGAGAATCAACGAAAGAATCAACAACGGCTAAACTGCTTTTGAAAACATAGCACCAATAGTGCCAGTGTACATGAGGGTGAAAACCCCTTTATTTTCAGAGGCTTCTGGGGAGAGTTAGAAACTAACTCACAGTCGACCCTTGGAACGCAGTTTCTTCATGCGAGAATGAAGTTTTTGAAATGCTGTTTTGTTTTGGATTGGAAGCTCAGTGAGTTGGTAGTGAGAAGTCGTTCATCTCAAAGCTGGAGCTTCCATCCAGCTCTGTTCGCAGGAGGAGCTGGAAGCTGCTGCCATCAGATGGTTGTGCCGCATATGAACTGAGTTTTGGAGTTCTTGGTCCAGCCTCTCATGAGTAGGGCTGTAAACTGCTTTGTCCTTTCCATGTTGTCCAGAACAACAAATTGTAGGCATCAAAAGTTGTCCTGGAAGATGAGAACGCAGAGAACAGTTACTGCTCTGCATGTGCGTTGGGTGATGAGTTTAGTGCTTCTAAGCCAGTCCTGTGAATAAACAGGACTTCCATTCCTCTCTCCGGGAGAGTCCAAAGTAGTTTTCAAGAGCTTTCTGGTGATGCTTTAAAAGAAAATCCACTTCAGGAGAAAAAAAAAGTAGCTCCAACATATTCTGAAATGATTGGCAAGGTCAGTGCTTACCCTTCAGCACACGAATGTGGTAGGAGCAAATACAAAGCTCTGCAGAGGCAGAGGCTGTTGGTTTAATGTGTTGTCATGGGCACTACTGCAAAGGCTGATTGGGTAAAACTGGTACATAAGAAAGGGCAAAACTAACAGGCGATGAGAGGCTAACGCTGTCACGTCCTTTCATTTTGTACTGCAGGTGAAAGCCACATTCTGCGTTTTGTTTCCAACACTACGCTCAAGAATCGGATTAAACTAACATGGGAACGGTATCGCCCTCCAGATTATCGAGATCTCATTAGCTTCACTGTTTACTACAAAGAAGCGTAAGTAGATGTCGTCAGAGAATAATCGGGACGGTCCAGGGAACAGGGCACAGTTCTGTTCTCACTGTTGGTTTATTAGCAAGAAAAGTTAGTCAGCGAAGTCCTTCGGGTGGTTCTGTTTCACACAGTTCATACATCTAATCCACTTGTTTTATTAATCTAATAGTTTTATTGTGGTATGGAAGACAAGTAAGCTGTATTTGTTTCACTGAGCAACACTGAAGTGAGGCACTCTCGTAAGTATATGACAATTTTTAGGAGAAAATGAGTATTTTGTACTATTTTTTTCCTTTAATATTTCAGACCATTCAAAAATGTGACGGAGTACGATGGGCAAGATGCGTGTGGCTCCAATAGCTGGAACATGGTTGACGTTGACCTGCCACCGAACAAAGAGAACAATCCTGGAATTCTACTGCAGGGACTGAAACCTTGGACTCAATATGCCATTTATGTCAAGGCTGTTACCCTCACAATGATGGAAAACCATCATATTCATGGAGCAAAAAGTGAAATTGTATATATACGAACCAATGCTGCAGGTGAGATCCTGGGCTGTTGGGTAAGAGGTTGATAACACTGCAGCTGTGCTTATTTTGATGCATGTTCTCTTGTTAATACAGATATTATATGCAGATGATGTGCATAATGCCAGAAAGTTTCAGTAACTATGAAAGCAGCATTAAGATTTGAATTAAAGCTGTGGTTGTTTAGGCATAATTTTCATTGGGGACTATGGCAGCTTTTTAGATTTAGGATTTCAGACTTTGTTCTATCAGTGAAGATAAATTTTAAGTACAGTTTCAGATTGGGACTACAGGTGGTTGTAGTTGAACCCTTAATAACCATTGTTAGTGGGGTATAAGTAGGAAGTCTTTGCTTTGAAATAGATGTTTTTTCGTGTAGTATGGATACGGACTGGGATTCACTTTGAAAGCTTGCATCAAAATGCATTGTAGAATGCTCTAGATTTAAACACCTTCCTTTTATTTTTTTCCCTTCCAGTGCCATCCATTCCTTTGGATGTTATTTCAGCATCCAACTCCTCATCCCAGCTGATTGTGAAGTGGAACCCTCCCTCTCTTCCCAACGGCAACCTCTCATACTACATCGTACGATGGCAGCAGCAACCTCAGGACAGTTACCTTTACAGACACAATTACTGCTCCAAAGGTAGGAACACGAAACGGGGCTGTGTTGAGATGCCTGTGACTCCTACCTGCCGTGCACTTTATTTATTAGAGCTAAAACCTTTGCCGTGTCACAACTCTTTTGTGAGTAATAGCAAGTAGAAGGGAATGGATTGTAGCCGTATTGAGAATGTGGAGAGGAAAGAAACAAGTCACCTCTGTTCTTTTATTTTAAGATAAAGTCCCAATTCGAAGATACGCTGATGGGACCATTGATACAGAAGAAGCTACTGAACCCACCAAGCCGGAGGGCTGTGGGGGAGAAAAGGGACCTTGTTGTGCTTGTCCTAAGACAGAGGCAGAAAAGCAAGCTGAGAAGGAGGAAGCAGAGTACCGCAAAGTCTTCGAGAACTTCCTGCACAACTCCATCTTTGTCCCCAGGTAATGGATTTTGGACACTTTCTCTTTGCAAGTGAGCTAATAATTTTGTTTTTTAACATCTCCTAGAGCTCAGGCTTCCTGGACTTGAGACCAGACATAGATAACACCTGAAACACATAAAAATTGCCGTTCCTTTTGCGAGACAGTCTGCAGCCTCGTTTTGCAGTTCCTCTTATTCACTCATTTCCATCCCTTTCTCAATTTTAGCTAACAGTAAGAGTTCTTACCTACATTGTTCAAGGATTTTAGTGATGCTTTCTTTTCAGAGTCAAGAGTCACTTGAGGAGCTCTTTGTCTTTAAGGGTTTCAGAGATGAGCAACGTGTGGCAGACAAAGGGTTTCAGATGTGATCTTTCCCTAAATGGCCATTTAAGTGCTTGTGTTCCCAATCTGAAGATTTATTTGCCTTGGAAATTGAGGGCAGAGTCACTTTGCAGAATTGAAGCTGGTTTTCCTTTCTCACGGCACTAATTGCAAAGGGCATGTTGGTTTCCTGGGTCTGTGCTGCAGAAAGTATTAAATATGCCCGCTCTTCCATGATAAACACTACTGCTTACACATTAAGTGGAATAGTAACGATTTTATGCTGCAGCATAGAGTAGGTACTACTGAATTAATTGGTGATTTTGATGCTTGAGTTTCCAATTTATCCTTCATGTAAGCTTGTTCTTACTTTAGATAATTGGAACCTGGGGCCTCGCACACAGCGTATAGCTGTTACGTTACCATCTATAAAGGATCACACTTCCATTACGCGTGTTATCTCGTTGTTTCTGTTGGCAGGTGAAGTTCATGGTGAAGTCCTGTGTTTGAGAACCCTGAAGTGTGGCATTGCTGCTCGTTAAAACTGGTTTATATCACTCTCCGTTGTGATTTTTGGACCTTTATTCAAGGATGTGTTGGACTGACTTGTCTGGGGTTGGGACTGAGATAACACGCAGGGTTTCTTAGCTTTGTCCAAAACACGAAGAACTAAATAGTGCCTCTCTTTGGAAGCAGGGAGCGTTGTAGCTGAGCTGTGTTTGTCAGATTTAGCGTTTGTGGTCGGACTTGTGCAGCGTTTCCCTGCTGACAATGGGGACCAGCTGCAGAGCTGAGGTGCAGAGAACAAACGGCCACCACGGCTGGCCAGGGTGAAATTCCGGAGCAACGTGAGATCTTGTCCATGTGTTCTGATTTCGGACTTCATGAAATAGCACAGCACGGAGTTTTGAAAGGCGTGTGTCAGGTCTAAACTACTTGAAAGTCTGTTACAAAGGGATTTTTTTGTTTCACCGAAGCTTTGTCGTTTTAAATGTGGTGTTTATCTTCTCCCGAGTTTTCTTGCATTCCTGCCCTCCCCAAGGAAACTCACAGAACCTTGAACTCAGTAACAAATAAACTGGCCGGTATGTGTGAGAATTTCCTGAAAGCTTTGACAGTTTCCCTTTTTTCTTAACTTACTGCCACAAGGATGTGTTTTGTAACAGCGAGGGCAGATAAGGTACCACACTCAGAAATAGCTGCATAGCAAAGCAACTTTAAAGAGACTGTATGTCAGGGAAGTTAAAGATTATGAGCTATTGAGACATCTCCATAGGACAAATCTAAGCAGCTCATTACTTGCTGATGTCTATTTTTTCCCCCCCCCTCTCTTTCCCAAGGGAGAAATTAATTAATGTGTTAATGCAAACCTCAATAGTAGTATTTGTTTCCAGTGTTCTACCTGTCTCTAGGATATTATGAAAGAGATACAGCATGTAATACAGCGTGAAAATATTTGCCTGGGTGGTTTTAAGGTTGTTTAACAAGCCTGCTGATGTGCTGGGGTGTGCAGGCTCCGGGTGATGGAGGATGGTTTGTCTCTAACATACAACACAGGAGCATCAGTTACTCTTCAAGTTTTTTGATTCTCTAACGAGCAGGATGAGATGGGCTCTGTGTGTAGTCGACGGTATCTGAGAAGTAACGTGAAAATTGCCGTAACATGAGAACAGTTAGCTTTTAAGCTAAATGACCCATTTTTTTTTTCCTTCATTTTATTTTCAATTTGATTTAATTTCTTACAGTGTTATTTTCTGATTTTTGTCTCGCGTTTCTCTTCCTTCCTCTCCTTTAACAGAACAGTTGATTTTTCATGTTTTTATCTCTAGACTTATTTCCTCGGATGCTTGGTTTTTGTCTTTATCTGCACCTTGCACGAAAGCAGGAAGCTGCTTGATAGAAAAGCAATGGTGTCAGATATCTTGATGTTTTAATCATGTTTGCCTTGTGGTTACTCTGCAGGTCTTTCTCTCTTCCTCGTACGGCTGGAGTTTTCACCAGCAAATTTTGCGTTGCTTTCTCTATCTTTTTCCCCAAAGGCAAGGTAGGACCGTAGGGTTTCTTTTCGCACACACTGTGCCCCACATGGGTACCACCAGAGAGCTGGAACTTCATGTCTCCCATAAAAGCAGCGATAGATAAAGTCATGATTTTGAGGTTCTTGTCTTGGCGTGTGTTTTTGTGATGAATTGAAAATGAACTTTTTATTTTCACTGCTTTTATCACAAAATCTGTGCAAATGTTCATCAGTTCAGTGCTGGGCATCCTGTGTGCTTTTAGCTCTTCAAAAGTTTGCTCTTTCCACTGAATTAAAGCATTAAATAAATACTTATCCTAAGCAAGGTGAATAGCTTTGGTAACTTCCATAAACCCCAGTGTAGAGGAGATGCAGGTGCTTACATCTGTGAAATTCCCCTGCACCCCACTGACAAGTTACGACATTCACTTGCATGTTGCTTTAAACAATTTCCTGGTAACTTGGGAAGATGTTTTCCCATGTCTTCATTTATTTAACAACTACTCAAGATATAGTAAAAGGAGCTTGGAAAACGTTGTAGTAAACTCCTAAAAAAAATTTCATCCAGCCTCTGCCAGAAGATTTCAAAACCAAGTCAGGCTGTTCTTGGCTCTCTGCAGCAGGCTCTTCTGGGGCTGAATGTACCGAGATTATATATTTGACAGCGAATTAATTTCTCCTCTTGAGTCATCTCTCTTCCTGTTGTGTGTTTGAGGGAAGCCCGGTTCGCCCCATTTGTAACTCACTTTCTGACAGAAACGTGTCACACTTTACCTTTGTCCTTGGTCACCGTTGCACTGACACAAGGCCAAGTGACAAGTCCAACATGTAGCAGTTGTGTTGGTTTGCCAGCATCAGCCAAATTCTGAGAGTATTTTCATATTGACGCTTGTGCTGGTACTCAGGCCCGTCCTCTACAACAGTTCCTTAGACTCGAGAAAGTAGTAGTGTTGCTGTAAATCCTCAAGTTTTTCGCTCTGCATAAATTTCATACAGATGCCTGTAAGGCAAAGCGAAGTTGGTTGGTTAACTCTTTGCTGTCCATGATACTAATACTGTGTTTTCTCACACAGGAGTATTGTTCCTTTGCAGAGCTTTTGTTTGGCTGAGACAAGTCGAGATCCACAAAGCACCGCACGTTAGTGGTTGTTAACATTCATGGTTTTCAGCTGCTTTCCAAGGTTTCTTTTCTCTGCACTGCATTCAAAGTTCTGTAATTTTATTGCAGCTGAAAAGAAAGTCAAGCCTGCTGAGACTCAGTGTTGCTAATCCAGTGAACTTCAGAACAGGTTTTTCCCCCCGACTTTTCAACCTCTAACATCTCACTTTTATTTTAAGCGCCAGTGTTACTGTCACTAGATAGAAATCCAGGATGCTCATTGAAAAACAGTGAAACCCTTTTTGCTCTTTGGTTTATTGTGTGAGGTCAGAGGTTTACAGGTGTATCTTGAAGCTAAGAAAGAAGCGTGCAGGTTCAGATTAAGAGAAAGTTTTATCTTGTTTTGCAATTTATTTAGGTTTTTTTTTAATAGCAGAGTTACCTATTTTACTGGGGTTTTTTGCACAGAGCTGGAGGAAAAGCAACGTTTCTCTGGAGAGACCTTTCCTCTGATTGTGTGTTTGCTCCACAGGCCCGATCGGAAGCGAAGGGACGTGTTCCGAATGGCAAACGCCACTTTGGCCGCTCGGAACAGGAACGCGACTGGCACGGACCACTTCGCCAACGTTTCTGACGCAGAGGAGAGCGAGGTGGAATACCCGTTTTTTGAGACCAAAGTGGATGGCAAGGAGAGAACCGTGATCTCCCATCTCCAGCCTTTTACTCTTTACCGCATTGATATCCACAGCTGCAACCACGAAGCCGACACACTCGGTTGTAGCGCTTCCAACTTTGTCTTCGCAAGAACGATGCCTTCAGGTATGCTCTCCCAAGTATAAAGCTTTGTTTTATTCTCTGGGGAGAGATCAGTCTCAGGGAGGGCAAGCCCTCCGAAAAACATTAAAAGAACATGGAGGTGTGTAATAAATCCCACGCAAGAAATTAAATTGGAACGATATAAAACTTTATTACAGTAGTTTAGTGTCTTTGACTGGTCCGTTGTGTGTACTGAGGGATGCGTATCGAGTCTCTCTGTGATCTGAAGACAGGTAGAAGTGTTTGCATTGACTACCGAGATAATATAATTGAGAAAGAGTCCGTTTCGCAGCCCTACAGGTGACAGCCACATATGGGGTGGGTCGGCATCTAGAGCACTTCAAATAGGAATCACTGAACATTGCACCCGTGTTTGGGACTTTGACAGATTGTACTTCTTCTGAGAAGAATAGAGATGGTTTTAGTGTAGGCTCCTACGCATCCAGCAAACAGCTTCCTTCTGACTGCACCGGATGTCTGGGAATATTTGATGCATAATGGTAGCAATTTAGTTTTGTTTCTGGAAGGAAAGACCATCATAATCCCGACTCAGCTGTGTCAGTAAAAAAGCAAAAAGTGTTGCTTATTTCAAGGAAATAAGGAAATCAGTGAGATCGGGGAAAGGGAAATAAGTGTTACCAGATTTTTAACGCATGGCTCTGAAAATTAAAGGCTAATCCTGTTTTCTTCTAAACCTAACAACTGTATTTTGGAAAAAAAGTGGCCTTTTTTCTTTAACTGAAATGATCTTCATACTCCTTTTAAATTTTGAATAAAACACATAGAATTATCAGGCAGCATTCAGAGTCCTGCTGATAATACTCTGTTTAAACTGCGACAGATTTCCTAGGGCTGGATGTTTTAGGAAGGGGCTGTGGGTGGGACAGCCCCTGGGGTTCACAGCCCTGGGGTGGGAACAGCCCCCTGAGCCCTTTCGGTGTCATGGGAAGTTTGGAAGGAAGAACTAGATGCTGATAAATAGTGCGAACCTTTTCTTTTCCCGAGTCCTTGCCTAAGTTTCAGTCATAGGTGTTCTTCTCACATCACTTGTAAATATTTTACAGAGGGAGCCGATAACATTCCAGGAACGGTAGCATGGGAAGCAAAAGAAGAAAATACCGTCTACCTGAAGTGGTCAGAGCCTGCAAATCCAAATGGGCTGATACTCATGTATGAAATCAAATACGGGCAGCATGGAGAGGTGAGGATCTGACGTTTCTCTGTTAAAAGTTACTGCTTGTAACGTTAATTGCATACAAAGTGGGATCTTTTGTAACACGTTTCTGTGCGGTGCTGCAGGCCGTAATAGAAATTGTGATTTCAGACACTCACAACTGACCAGCGTGCCATTCCTTTGTTTCGTTTGTTTTGACAATTCTTGAATTCCACATATCTCCTTAAGATGTTTGAAGAAAAACTGATCAGATGAGACTTTTAGTTCTAAAACTTAGCTTATCCTGCAGCCATATGGTTTGCTCAAGAACGAAGGAACGTGAAGATGTTAACACAAACTGTAAATCGCTTTATTCTTCTAGGAGAAGCGGGAATGTGTTTCCAGACAGGAATACAAGAAGCTCGGAGGAGCTAAACTAACTCATCTGAACCCCGGAAACTATTCTGCGAGAGTTCAGGCCACTTCGTTAGCTGGAAACGGGTCCTGGACCGAGCCAGTCTCTTTCTACGTGCAGCCCAAATGTAAGACGAATGTTTGTTGGCTGTGTCAAAGTGGGGGACCCTCTAAGAACTTTGTATTTAGTTGTAGAGCAGATGTATCCACAGAAGTCTGGAACTCCACCTTTTATTCTTTTTTTGTTTTCTAATTGCTGGACTTTGAAGAACTTAAAGTGCGGCGTGTGTATGTTTTGAATATAAGTGTAAGCAATTGGAAGGTGAACAGATGGTGGAAAAAAGGAGGTGAATATGCAAGTGAACAATTGCATGTTGTTGACTGAGGAATGTAAGTCCTTAAGCATAACTTGTGAAAACAAACCCAAGACAGACACTGTTCTGTACAAAATTAATGCTTTTCGCTGTCTCTATTCTTGTTCCACTCAACTTCAGTCAGGGAGTGTTTCTGAGTACATTTTTCCACATCAGACAAGAAAATGAGAACTTTGATTTGTCCCCTGTATGGAAATAAGCTGAGTAGGTTTTGAATGTTTCTTTGTTAATGGGGATTTTATAGAAACCCTGATACAATTGTTTTCTTGTTGGTTGCAGCAGCAAACTATGGGAACTTCCTGCACTTGATAATTGTGCTCCCTATTGCTTTCCTGCTCATCATTGGGGGGTTACTGATAATGCTGTACGTCTTCAACAAAAAGAGGTGAGTTGTATCTGCTTGTGGCTAAAACTGCAGGAGAGGAATGTTTGGCTGCTGCTTGAGATACGAAGAGGCTTTTTATTAGTATCATGTTTGAGAGGGGAGAGAAAAGGTTGTAAGGAACATACCCACTGGGACAATGGTGGCAGACACTGAATCTGGATAATCAGAAGCTTTGACTGAAATATGCATCAATACAAATAATGAAAACTTCCTTCCGTTGATGTTAATTTGATTTCTTGCAAATTCTAGAGGTTTTTTTGGAGGTTTTTACATCCACTTTAAAAATTACATCCTGGACAGAGCAGCCTAGGGGGCTGTTTTACTGATTTGTTTTCCTCAGTTTTGTTTTTTGTAACTAGAGGTTTTGCTAAAATTTATTTGAGTTACGTAATGAGAACTTAATACAAATCAGTGCAAATACTCAGCCTTGCAACTTTCTAGGCATGGAGGTTTTTCATTACACTCATATAAATTATGCTCATTGAGTATCTCGTTATTTGCAGCTCAAATTAATTTGTGTGCAGGCTGTAGTACCAGTTCTCCTCAAGCACTCCAGGAAGGGCTTTGCATCTAGTGAAGGACAACAGCAGCATGGCCTTGCCTTGAGTTCTCTTTGCTGGAACGCCTGATAACTCATCCTTCTTCCAAGTGTGGTTCCAGCCCACAAGAATGTTCTGTCTTTGGTTTCCTGAGGGTCTGATTGATAATCTCACTTGCACAGCCGGTCTCCTGCGAGAGCTCCCTCAGTGCTGGATAATTGTCTTACTCTGAAAATCACCCCAGTAAAACTGGGCAGGGGGGAAGTGGGGTGTGTGTGTTTAAAATTAAACAATAGAAAAGCTTTATAAAAGAGTTGAATGGAATTCCCCATTAAAAACAATCTTGTTCTTTGGTAGATCACTCTACCCCGCAGTAGAGTAGATGATGTTCAAGTATCTTCTCAACCACAGGAGTTTATCCAGCAGCTAAAAGTACCTTGTGTTTATACTTTTTGGTGCTGATTTGGTATAGACAAGACTGCAGGTTTCCTGCAAAGGCCACTCTGGGCTGTTTTCCCATTGATTATGTGAGGTAGAGTAAGAACTTGGTTTGTCCCCTTTGTATAAAGAGCTCTTCACATACAATAAATAATACTCTGTCATTGAGCAGATGGTGGGAAAGCTGTAGAAGAGGTGGTCTGAAATTTACCTAGTTTTAAAGATTAAAAAAAAAAGAAACTATATTTTGACAGGAACAGTGACAGACTGGGCAATGGAGTACTTTACGCCTCTGTGAACCCCGAGTACTTCAGTGCTTCAGACGGTAAGTGTGGCCTTGCACTTCTGATGCTTTTACTTCAGTTTATTCTGTTTGTGTCTGATTTTGAAAGGTATGAAACTCTAAAAGGGATGTTGTAAATCCACGTTCTCTCTTTGGTTTGTTAGCGCAGCTGTGGAGTCCATCATTGATGATACATAAGTGTCACCTGTCTGTTGAAACTGAGGAGTTTTTTAAATCTTTCCTGTAGTTTATTCAGCTGAGGCAAATTTGGATGCATGAGTTTCACTTTCAGATTATTGTCTACTCATCCAGTGATGGAATGAAATAATTCATCCGTTCATTGTCTTTCATGTTTGCCCTATTCTGACCTATTGGAACAAACCCACTGCTTGTCTGTGTACTTCTCGTGTGGGAAACAGTAACATTTACAACAAACAATATTGTCTCCTCACTTCACATCCCAATAAAACTCTCCCAACAACTCTTCACAGTTGGAGAAAGAGAAAAGCCATCTTGTGGGCTTCCAGACTTAGCACATGCAGAAATTTTGTGTTAAACTGAGCACGGATGTTTAATGTCATCCATAATTGTTTCTTTCAGTATCTGGAGTGTAGATAAGCCCCGTCTGTCAGTGTTCATGATATAATCCTCTATTTTCGCATCCCGTCATTTTCCCATCCAGAGCATGTGACACAACTGTCCCCTCCTCTGGTGACGGACAGGCAGCGGCATCAGTGACTGCTCAGATGGCATCTTGCCCGGGGCGGTCCTGGCTGTCACCTTCGGAGATCTCTCTTCTGCCTCAGATCAAAGACTTGCAGCAGCAGCAAGTTCTTTTCCTTGCTGGTGCAACAGTGTGTGTGCAAGTGATCAGAATAATGTCATGCACAGAGCCTACTAGATCAGAGGGTCTCGTTCCCTCTGCTCATAAAATCAATCTGTTAATAGAGAATACAGCAGACGCTAAACTGATACAGATGATCAAGTGTGTTTGATGCTGTCGGGAAGAATTAGAAAACCGAGGATCCCTAGAAAAGCTCAAACCTAAAGAATTGATTCAAGCATCTTCCTGCCCTGGTTTTGTGCTTGGAGGTTCCTTATTTCTATCCCATTATGTCAGTACCATAGTGAGGCCTCTTCAAGTCCATCTACGCGTTTCTTTAAGATTTATTTGTATGTCAAGCATCCACCTGTCTCTGTATGGAAAAGACCACGGGCTGTTTGCTCACATCATGGGAGGTCTCAGCGTTTTGTCTGTTGTTCACAGTAAAACTGGGCAGTTGGTATCGTAAAGCGGTGAGTTACTGTACCACTTGTAGAAGTGGAACATCATGGCCTGTTCTTCCTGTCCTTAGTGTATGTTCCAGACGAATGGGAGGTGCCCCGTGAGAAGATCACCATGTGCCGGGAGCTTGGGCAAGGCTCCTTCGGCATGGTGTACGAGGGAATAGCCAAGGGGGTGGTGAAGGATGAGCCGGAGACCAGGGTGGCCATCAAGACTGTGAACGAGTCTGCGAGCATGCGTGAGAGGATAGAGTTCTTGAACGAGGCCTCGGTGATGAAGGAGTTCAATTGTCACCATGTGGTAAGTCACAAAAGCGTAACCAGGTCGTGATTTGTACGGCCCCGGTGCTTTCTGGCGTGAGGGTGTTCAGGGCATGGCTTCACCAACTCAGGTGGGAACTTGGAATTTTAACTTCAACTCTACAGTTTTATGGTATTGTTGTTAAACAGGAGTCAGGGAGTGGAAGCAAATCTACTTTCAGACATTTCCCACAGGTTCATGGGTGTTTGGGGCTATGTATTGACATGAATAAAGGATTACTACAGTTCAGTTAGCTGTATCTGTAATTGAACGTTTGTTTTCCCTCTGCCAGGTTCGGCTGCTTGGTGTTGTTTCTCAGGGCCAGCCTACGCTGGTTATCATGGAGCTGATGACACGTGGGGACCTCAAAAGTTACCTGAGATCATTGAGGCCAGACACAGAGGTGAGTCATGAGCTGCTGGGTGGTTTTCTTATTTCTTCAGTTAGAATCAGCCTGAGCGAAACAGTGTCACGTTGGAAGCAGCAGGCAATTAACCTTCCTTGCCCTTCTCCTTACGCTCTAAGAACAAAACGCGAGCTGCTCTGTGATCTGCAACACCTTTTTTTGTGAGGTAGCTGTTGCAAACACCCCCGTGTACTGCATGGAATAGGTCAGGACCCTTCTTGTGTTATTGAGCCCTGTTTTCCAAATCCAAATGAAATCTCTTGTCTAATCTAATTTTTCGTCAAGATGTTCATAAAAAAATTGTCTAGCTGAAGCGTGCATGTTAGGTTTCACCTTGTATATCCTGCCTGTTGCCTCTGTTGGAAGGGAAAAATCTCGTCTCTTAGCCAGTATGCGTACTCTACTATGTAGGCTATCAGTCTAACAGCAAAAATTGCCACATATGAAACTCCCTAGGTGTAAGATAATGTCCTTATACCAAAAAGACTTTCTGGCTTGTATTCTGTAAAATAGAATGGCCCGAAAGGGCTATGTGGGAGTTCTGTTTGTAACTCAGCTTGATATGGCCAATTTTCCCACTAAGCAGGTGCTGTTGTGTACGTAATCATGAGTTTCCGTTTAGCCTGGATCGTTTCAGGCTGAATTGTGATAATGTGGGTTTTATTTAAATACTATTATTTAAATAAAAGTTACAGCTCGGTGTAGAATTAGTTACCTTTTTTTTCCCCCTCTTACCTGTTGTATCTTCTTAATCTTGCTCAGAATAATCCTGGCCAAGCACCTCCAACTCTGAAGAAGATGATTCAGATGGCAGGAGAGATTGCTGATGGGATGGCATACCTCAACGCCAACAAATTTGTTCACAGAGATCTTGCTGCGAGAAACTGCATGGTGGCAGAAGACTTCACAGTGAAAATTGGAGGTGCGCTTTCTTGACTTGCACACAAATGAAAAACATCATCCTGAAAAATCAGCATCTTAGAAGGCATTTTAATTTTTTGAAAGGTGTTTGAAAGACCTTTTAAAACTTAGCGCTAGTTGAGATCTCTGCAGAGTGAAATATGTTCCTTGTGAAGGCTTGCTGTGATTTAAGACCTGTGAGCAGTCAACATTGAGTTGAAACTCTTGGAATATCTGTACATGCTGCTGTTGCAGTGAGGAAATAGTACAGCGGGTGGGTTTAAAGAGAGCTGGTGAAGCCGTGATTTGAGGTGCAGATGCTGCAGACGTCTGGGCGGGTGGCGTAGTTACCACGGGTGTGCCATTCACTTTTCTGTTAATGTGCAAAAATCATTCCACATCCTGGTTTTATTGATTAAAGAGTAAGCATTTTAGGATTATTTTAAAACATATCTGATTTGGAAGTGGAGTGTAAGGCTTGAATTCATTTGGATGCTTTCCAGTCTGAACTGGAGTTCGGCTTTGCAGACAACAGAATGGCTTTTCCTCTACTCTGCTGTTAGAACACAACTTTTTTTTTTTCCTTCAGCATCCTTCCAAAATAGTGTCAGAGTTTTTTTTGAGACTTCTCTCCAGAGAGGATGATTTTAAGCTTTTGGCTGTTTTTGAGTTGTGCACATTAAAATAACGTGTATAGCAACAGCCTGCTGCTGTAGGAAACTAATTCTTTTTCTCTGAGCTTAACTCAGCTGTTTTGATGATTTGTGTAAGTAATCCTGTCATTTGGGAGAAAGTAAAAATTATTTCATTTTTGAATGAGTTAATTAGGAAATAAGATCTTTGGAGGATTTTGTGCATTTTCTGCAGGTTCGGGGTAAGTCAGCCTGAATCCTTCCCATTCCAGTTTCCTTACTCTTCATCCCCCCACCAGGGTATTTTTACAGTTCTTTGAACTGAAGTTGGTGCATTTCTTCCTGTTCACGTGGTACATGGCTATCCCGAAAGCATTTTGTGGAATATGCTGCACACTGCTCTCATTTATGTGCCAGTATGAAAATCCCTTCATGTAGAAGCAGTTTCGGAGCATCTTGACAGTAACATGCCAGCTCAGACTGTTTAGATCTCGGAGGAGCAGCTTTATGCTACACTGTCCTGTGCTTGTTGCGTATCTGTTTCTTATTTGCATTACGTTTTTAAAGAATTTTCTGTTCGGCCAGGGTAAAGTCACCCTGGTGTGTGGGAGTGATGGAATGGCTGCACAGATGGGCATTTTAGGCATAATCACTGAGGGCATTGGTGTCCCCAGCAGACAAGGAGCGAGAAGGACCAGTGGTCGGTCCCTTATCCCAACCTGGTTGTAATGACATCCATAGATGTGGTAATAACTCCCATGAGAAGTGGAGGAATTCTCTTTTCACTCCACTTTTCCCAGGAAAAAAAACAAACAGGGCAACTACAGGTCTGTATTGATAAAGTGGATTTTGCCCTGGGTCTGCTGTGTTAGCAGGCAGCATTTCATATTAGTAAAGAGATTTGATGCCACCTGGTTTGTTAATTTTTTGGCTAGTGTCTGCAAACATAGTTACTGGTTTAAATAGGCTAGTCCAAGACCCAGCAGTTTGGTGTGCAGAAGAAAAAATTGTGGAATAAGTCTGAGTTACAGTCAGGAGATGAGCATTGCTAGGTCTGAATCCTGCAAATGCTTATGTATTTACAGCCAAGGAGATGCATGTAACCCAAAGTATGTCTTTAACATTGGTCTGTGTTTGTCATAAATGAATAGCCTAATCCATTTGAGATGGAATGTTATACAAGCATTGGAAATTACCTTTGGAAAGAGGAAAAAAAAAAAATGAGAGAAGCATTTGCTTCAACATGTGAGATTCTTTAGTTAAAGACAATAGTATTAAGTACTAAGGGAGCTCTTTAAAAAGAAAAGAGCATAATTGAATTTTAGAACAGATTAGTGAATTATATGACCTTCAGAAGACTTAGCTTACTGCAAGACTTGGGCATAAATCCTGGATCTTTTCATATTAATTAAATTATTCAGACTTCTCATCACTGAAGTCGGTGGTAAAGATGTCCTGTTCTTTGTGGGGGGAAGCGAACCAGCCCTAACGCAGCAGGTCAAGTGCTGCCTGCAAAGTAAAGTGTGGTGGTAACATTGCAGATTCTTTAAAAAACTTTGAATCTCTGCTGGCTGCAGTGGTTTGTAATAAAGGGAGATGTTCATCGTAGAACCATGCAAACTAAAAACGTTTATACCTTCTAGATTTTGGCATGACAAGGGATATCTACGAGACCGATTATTATCGGAAAGGAGGGAAAGGTTTGCTGCCTGTGCGCTGGATGTCCCCGGAATCGCTGAAAGACGGAGTCTTCACAACGCACTCTGACGTCTGGTAACCAAAAAGGGGCTCTAAAAAGTGGTTTTAGCCCCTCTTCTTTCTAGCCTCTCTTCTTGTTGTCGGTAGCTTAACTAAATGTATTGCTTCTCCTGTCACTTCGAAGGTAACTCTCTTTTTCCGCTGTGAAGCATTCTGCTTTCTAGTTCATATTTCCATTGCAAAATCAAGAACTTGTGATGCTCAATTCTGCTCTCGGAGCAGGATTAAATGGATTTCCAAAACTGGAGGTGGCGGCATGTTTCCTGCTGTGGGTTGTAAAATCAGTTGTGCAGTGCAAAACGTTACCTTCGCGTGGAAGAGCAAGTTGTCGTTTTTCAAATCGCCCTCCTTCAAGAAAAGCATTAAAAGTTGCCAAGAATATAGAAAGGTTCATAGTGCTGACCTGCTTTTCTATCAAAACCTTCTGTGTAAATAACTCCACTTTCCCGCAGACGGTTTGTGTACACTAGCAGGTTTTTTCTTGGGAGTTCTCCCTCGTGTAAATCCTTCTCCATTTGGAGCTCTCTTTGCTTGTTTTATATACCGCAAAAGGCAGGAATAGGTTTTTCTTTCAGAGCACGTTGCCTGGTTGCTGTATCTGTGAAGTTAACAGAGGCATTCAGGAAGTTTCAAAATACACTTCTCAGAAATAATAGTGTGGAACTATTCCCCCCCTGCACCCCCCAAGAAAACTTTTGCAGATAGGTAGGGAGGACTTGGCAGAAGATGAATGTGTGCTGGCAAAACCTTCACTCTGTCTTTTATGGTTTCTCTGCCTTCCTAACAAGGTGTTTTTACTGCTGATCTGTTACAGAGTTGGCAGCTGATTGCCTCCAAACGTCTAGAAGTCAGTGGGAATGATATTTTAGTAGTAAACTGCAATTTCTTTAAACAGCTCGAGCATTTTGGAGTCAGTGAAAGGTTTGTAAGAGGAATTCTGTAGCAAGGAAAAAGCAAAGCATCGGAATGCTGCTTAAATTTTTTTGCATATGGCTAGTAACTTATTTATGAATTCAGTAACTCTCATACTCAGAAATAGGTGAAAATAACCACTTTGGGTTGAAGGGGAAGCCCTGTTATCAGCCTTTAGCAGAACAGCGCAGGCACGCTTTTGGCACTCCCCCCTGCAATAACAGAATGTTAGGATTTGTAAGAGCATCACAAAGCAGACAGAAATTTGGAATGTAACACTAGAACATCCCCAGATGTAGAACTGAATGAGCCCGGAGGGAGGAGCTGGCAGACCTGCCCGTTCTTACCACACAACAGGAACTTCTAAGTCCAGCTGTTGTATCCAAACCAGGCCGCAGAGATCAGGTGTTCGGCCTCGGTGACGTACGGCACTTGCTGCTTTTAACCTGTAACTGTTAAGCGACATTATTGTTTAAACATAACTTAAATCCAAACCAAAAAACATCAGAGATGTGATGCTGGGTTAGGCATCAGAAGTTAAATTAGTGCTTTAGTTGTTGCAGTAAGTATGTGAGTTCTACCTTCAGCATTAAAATATTTGGCGTTCCTCAGTCATTCCCTCCAAAGCGGGGTTGAGCAAATAATATTGCAGTTTATCAGCAGGACAGGCTGAGCAAAATATCCCAGCCAGAAGTCACATGAAGGAAAGGAGCTTATTGATTATATGGCTGGAAAACTTAGAGGGGCAGGAGTAAAATCTATCAGGTTTTTAATTGAAAGCATAAAGGGGAAAAAATTTCCGAATGGAGAGCAAGTCCCCAGCTCTCATCTGTACTGCAGACAGCTCCTCCTTGGGGTGGTTTGTCACCTTAGATGTTACAAGTGACTTATTGTGAAGTTCAGTTGACACAGCTATGCTGTGTTGAGGTACAAAAGCACTGGTTCAACATGAGGAATGTGTTTGTTTCGAACGCATATACGTTTGCGTTTGCCCCATGTATCTACAGCTATAGATTCAGAGATTGAAATCTGAGTTCCAAGCATAGTGGAGCTCCGTTTATCAGTGTCATGAAGTACTGTCTATTAACTTGATCTGCTTATGGCTGAAAGGATGGTTCTGGTTTACTTCTCAATAACTTTTAGACCAGACACTATCATTGAAGGTCTCTTCATGGCAGGAAAAATTACCTGACTCCTTGTGTTGGTTCGGATTTTGAAGCTGCTTCATGAAAACTACGTAGCTTGGCTGTTTTGGGGCCATTCGTTTTCATCAAACTGTAAAAGAAGTTTGAGATTGTTTTTCCTGCCTTTGTCACATCTGGTTCCATGTTCTTCGAGATCAGTTTTAAAAGCCAAAATGTCAAAAAGACAAAACTGTGTGAGTGGTCAGAGCCCGAGATTTATAAGCTGCAAGGTGAAATGGCAATCTGCAGAAGAGTGTCTGGAGATTCTGAAGGGTGGAGCTTTATTTTAGCAATTCATTCTTTTATTGCTCCTCAGACTGAAGAATGAGGTAATTAGACAAGACTGGTTTTGCTGTAGTTAGGGAAGGAGAACGTTTTAAAATTCATGTAATACTGTTCAGGGTGAGGGTGTATTTCTATAAATACGTCTTCAGCGTCTTGCATTCTTTCAGAGCTGGTAGTTGCCTTCAAGGAGCAACATAAGTTTATTTGTTATGATAATAGCACTAGTAGGTGCACAAGACTTGTTCTCATTATTCCTACAGTGATCAAAGTAGCTTCAAAGGCACCAAAATGTGGGGCTGGCCCTCAGTCCCTCCCTCCCCTGAAAGGCAAACAATTGCAAGTCTGTTTGTGGCTTCTGGCTCCAGATGCAAACCAATTCAGATACAGTGGAGAACTGGAAGATAAAACCACTCTGCCATAACCAGCTAATAATACTGGACTCCTGTTTTCACAACAATACCCTATTGAAACTATGCTTTTTTTTTCTCTAAGCTTGACTCAGCATTTTAGCCGCACAAGAGGAGGCATCATCTAGATTTTTTTTTTTTTTTTGCACAGCAGCTCTAAAAGTCGACGACTTTTCAGTGCGGGGCAGACAATTTGAGCCGTGTCTGCTCAATAAACTAATTTTAAATGGAGATATTTTTAGAAAGTGTCAATACTTACGTCCGAACTACCCAATTACATAACTATGCTTATCTTTTTTCAGCAGTAATCAATTCCTATTATTAGACAGACTTCTTTTTTTCACTTCTGTCCTTTGTAGTTAGTTGGAAGGAGCTGGCAGCTCTGTTTCAAGAACATATATGTTACATATATATTACAAAAGGGAGGTAACCAGCTTTCTCCTGGGGGCTTGACTGTTTTGCTATTGAAGCAGCAAATTAGGGTCTTGGTTCCAGAAGCTGGAGAACGTTGACGTTTCTTCCGTGTCTTTTTCAAAAATTGCTTCTCTTGCTTGCCGCTCTGCGTTGAGTGCCTCGATCCTAACTTTGCACCTTTGACTGGGAATGTGGAAGAACCCGAAGCAGGGGGCGGAGGGAAGTTCTGACCGAGAAGTGTTTGTGCCTGGGGAGCAGAGCTTGGCTGGTGTGCTGTTAGTGGCCACGCAGGTGCGATTGCTGGAGCAGCGAGGGGCAAATGCAGCTTTCAAATCGGATTTGTGTGTCTCAGGTATTTCTGATGAAGCGCTGCTTGCCCTGGAATGAGAGCTCACAGTTCTTACTGCCTTCTCAGCTGTTATCAAGGGTACCCGAGAGATGTATGGAGATTTGGAGTTTAGTTTTTTAAATGTACAGATATTTTCTTGCTGTCTGTTTGGCTTTGGGGGGGAGTTGTCAAGCCCACTTTAAATAACCAGACTCTACAGCTTCTCTACCTGCTTAGAAGGTTTGACTCCCCTCACCCGGCCACACACGGATCCTTTTGTAGACTCCTGTGATCAGATGTCTGTCCAGCCTGAGCTGCTCTGTACGGGAAGCGCAGAGATAGGAGCAGATTTTCCTAATTCTTTTTTTTGCTTACCTGCATCTTTCCTTTTCCCCTCTCCACTCTTCTTCCCACCTCTCAGGGCACCTAAAGTCTGAGCTCAAAGCCATGGTAAGGGGCAATGAGATAGGAGCTGAATTCTTCAGGCGAGCTCGCAGCTTAAAGCTCTTCTGAGTTAGGCGGCTTCTGGTCAATGCAGTGAGCTTGTGGTGGCTTTTCCACTGACTGACATACACCGAACCCATGTAACCAGGCAACGTTGGACCACTGAATAGTCGTAGTCACGTAGATTCTGGTGTGAAAAATCGAGATGTAGTATTACCAGCCTTTTCTTAGGCCGTTCTGAAAAGCCATTCAGAACTGGGAGCCTGTTTCTCTCCATTGACTAGAGGTGTTTGAAGGCTCTTACACTGGATGATGTGACTATCACCATAGCTGCATACTTTTTAGCAATTGGAATATTTTGGTGAAGGAAAGTACCCATAGACACCTAGCTGCTCAGCATCATCTGAGAAAAATACCCCTGTAAAGACTGCACAGCTTTCTAAAGTGCTGATTTGTTTTCCAGGTCTTTCGGTGTTGTGCTTTGGGAGATCGCCACGTTAGCAGAGCAGCCGTACCAAGGCATGACCAATGAACAAGTGCTCCGCTTCGTGATGGAAGGAGGTTTGCTGGAAAAACCAGACAATTGTCCTGACATGCTGTAAGTGTCGAGTAGGCACTGTTCTCGGTGCACGGTTTATCCTCCTGTTCCCTTCGGTGTCTGCCCTGTCTGCCACGGGAGGGGTTTCTAAAGAGGTGATTAATGTGAGGTGCCGCTTGAACCGTCTCTGTCAATCTAGTGTTTTATAGTAATCAGACATACCAAAAAACAACTTCGCTTGTGGCCAGAATCTCACTTTGGGCTGTTTAATAAGGAAACAACCCCATATCTTTGTGTTCCTGAATAAACTTAGATTTAATAAAAGCTCATAAGTGACATTTGCTACAGCAGCAGACTTTGTGCCAAAATCTTGTCTCTCCTGTTTAAAGCAATTTTCTTGAGTATAAAGACAAAGAAGAGCTTAGGATAAGCTAAAATGTGTTGTGCAAAAACTCTGTGGAATTCTACTTTTTAGTTCAGCATACAGATAAATGAATGTATTGTTCCTTTGTCTGAAGCAGCACTGGATCTGCTCTTTCAGTCACAGTGCTCATTACATCGAGATAAACAAATCTCCCTCGCTAACAGTTTTCTTTCCTGCAAGCACAGAAGTACGTACGCAGAAAAACCTTTGCCTGCCCCTAGAATCGATACAAAGCCTTGCAGCAGAGGACGGTGTGCGATGCAGCAGGCTTCAGTTTTTAGCTTTGCGTTGCTGAAAGACTTCTGCTGCCTTTTGTGTACAGCACTCTCAGTTGTTCAGACTTTATTACTTTGATATACTTCCCAAACTGGCTTTTGGGAAGGAAATACTGCGTCTTGCAGTTATTGAAATTTGTTGGAGGCCCACGGAAGGGATACAATCACTTAAGGGCCTCAGCTGCTTGGGATTCTTAGGAAAAGAGCTTTTTTGGCTGGAGCGCTGGCTTTGGTTTCAGATGACAGGCAGTGGGTTTTGTTGTTGGAGGGGGGTGGGTGGTGTGTGCAGGGGGAGGTGGAGCTGCCATGTGATTCCTCAGTTTCACATTCTTTCCCTTCCACGATGCTGTGGAGAATTTCTGGCAGTCGGATTGACTGGGGGTTGTTTAACGCGGTCGGAGCTGTGCGGTGGAGGGGGCAGCGGGCAGAAACGGGGGAGGAACAGGGGCTGGGAAGGGCTCCGCTCCCCGAGTCCGTAGGAACAAAACACCTCTTACAGGGAGAACAAACTCAGCAAGAGATTCAGCGTCAGAAGTTTCCCATTAACCTGGGGTATGTGTGGTATGAGCAGGGCGACGAGAGGGGAGTCACAGCAAGAAGCTCCACGTTCCTACGGCCCCTTCTCCGCCCTCCTCTGCCCGCTGGTGTTGGTGAATCCGGATCCGCTGTCAGGACAACTGGCTTGTGAGCTGGGACAGCTTGGTTCGTGTCTGGGAGAGCAAATCTGCACCCGTGTGTGACAGCCAAGGCCTTTTTTGTGCTGATTTTAATGAAGAAGTTGTTCGCACACGAGTTGTGGCCACCAAGACGTTAGTCTGACATTGCAGAGGTGCAGAATGAAAAATCTTCCTTTGGGTTTAGCCACTTCTGTCCATCAGAACAAGCAACAGGGATGAACTTGGAACTTGAGCACATCTAGTTTGATGGTGTCTTTTTTTTGGGGGACAGAGTTGTATATAAAACATCCTGATTCTGTCCAACATGAAAAAAAATAATAATAATTTGAGTGTATTGACCTTGGAAGTTTATTGTGACTTGCTTTAGCTCCCTTTCAGCTTGTGTTGTCTTTGTAGTCGGACAGACACCCAAGTCTGCTGGAATTCAGATGGGCTGTTGTAGCACTAACAGTAGGGAGCTCCAGGAATAACCTTCACCCTTGTTCTGTGCACATACATTTGGCATTCAAAGAACCAATTTTGTGTTACTCTGCTTTTTCTTTTTTATTGTATGAATGGTTTTGTTGGTTCCCTGTCTTCCGTCCCGTTTGCACTCTCACAAGTCCTCGGTAAAACACGGGCTCCTCATTTTTTGCAGGCAGCTAAAAGATTCCGTTTAAACACCAGTTTCTTGTCATGTCTGTGCCAGTTGAAGGTGGTTTTTAAACAGCACAAATTCTCACTGCTGGAGACTGGTCTGTGATACAAGATGTCCAGAAAGCAAAGTCCACCTGCTGCAGGAAAGTCAATATACTGCTTGTGCTTGGTGCTGGGTGAAAACAAGCAAGGAGCCAGGAACTGCACTTGTATATATCTCATATGGTAGGCTACAAATGCAGAGCTCCTTTTTAAAGTTAGTTTGACTTGGAAACAACTAGAATTACGGGCACAACACAGACTGACCTTTCTGTGTAAGAAGGGAGTGTACTGACGTACAGAAACCTCCAGAAAGTCGAAGGAGGTGAACTGCTGTGGGGAAACGTAGACGAGAACAGAGACAAGAATCTTGCTCCAACTGTCACCGAATCTGCTATTTTTAAGCTTGCGGCCGATGTGAGTGTTGACACAGCCGTGCGTGCTCCAGCCGCGGCGCAGGAGGTTTCGTACGGGCCTCATGTTGCCCCCCTGCGTGAACGCTACGTGGTCAGAGCGGGTCCTGCACGTTCCACCTCTCCTACGACCGCAATGCCGGTAATGCTGGTGGCGGCTGCTCTCTGCAAACCCCGGGAGCTGCGAGGCAGCAGCTTTTAGATGGAGCGGAGAGCAAGGACACTTGAACTGGCGAGGTTCTGTTCTGCACCTCGGTTCTAGCAGATGCTTGTGCAAAGGGGGGTTTTACACCGTGGTTGTCTTGTGGCTCAGAGAGGTGGTGAATCCCTGTGGAAGGGCCAAGCAGAAAGGGGACGGTATTTCTGGAGGCTTTTTACTCTTACACAGGGTGAAACGAGACTCTCTTCTGTTTATGCTGCACCCTCTTGGCATAGTTTGCATGATTTTACAGACAGAACCATGCAACAAGACAGATGGTTCAAGAAGACGGTGCCAGGAGAAGCTTTGCTGTTTTTCTCTTCAGCCTTTGTAATGAGTTCTGGTTTTATGTACCAGCATTGTCAGGGCAGCGTCCATCAGGTGGCGGCTGCGTGGCAAGGAGCTTCGTTACAGCTGAAGCTCTCAGACAGCGCCTTCCCATGGGGCTTTTGAAAGTTGTGGAGGCTGGAATTCCACTCTGGTTTTGAAGCAAAATTGCTTCCCCCACATGTATTGTAGATGACCAGAGTATTTACGCGTTGCTGATTTCCCCTTTGTTCGGGCTCTGCTGGGCAGAGGTGAATCAGCAGCAGAGGTCACAGACTCACAGAATGGTCGGGGCTGGGAGGGACCTCTGGAGATCATCTAGTCCGGCTCCTTTCGCTTCTCCCCACCAAACCGAGTCTGATGTAAAGCACCAATGCGCACTCAAATGGAACGCAGCTTCTGTAGTGATTTTCCGTTTTCTTTTTGTTAATTTTAATGTCTCAGTGCAGAAAGTTTCTCAGTTTCTGCTCAGTTCTTTGAGCAAAAGATGCATGAGGGAGACACCGGCTGCTCCTGTATCTCATGGTGATGCCTGTGACTTCCTTCAGGAACACACTTCACTAAACTGCTCAGGTTCTATTAACAGCCTGTAAATTCTTCCATTGTCTACTGGAAAGGATTTCTGTTTTGTTTTGTTTAAGATGATGTAAACAAGGTCTTTGAACCCACACAGTTAAAAAGAAAAAAAAAAAAAAAATTAATCCTTTTATGGGAACTCTGTAGGGTTTTTAAATCTGGAATGGCTTAAAAGAAACATCACATGTCCTTGTTTGTGCTGATGTCACATGCATTACTCTGCTGCTTGTGGTATCTCCTTAGTGCTGCCCTTAGGCCCCAGGGCGAAGCGCCAGCGAATATCCAGTGTTCTTGGCTCCAGCCAGCGCTTCTATTCAGGGCCGCAGCAGTCAGCTGGAAAGGAAACAGCGATGAAGTAACAGAAATGGATTTTATATATTTATGTCTCAAGCTTTCCTCCTTGTTTGTGGGTGAGGGTATAGTGCAGTTTTATAGCTTGGCTTCGCTTTCACTATGACAGGCTTCTTAAAGACTCGAAAACAAGCGCTAGTTTAGCCGTGTTTATGTGTCTACGTGCGTGTTACAGTACAGCGCTGAGTACCCAGGGAGTTCTCCCAGCACAGACTGGTTTTACCAGCTTCTTTTTGGGTGTCACAAGGCCGTGCTGAGGTGGCTGACTTGCGTTCATGCCGAGTTGTGCCAGCCAAGCTCTAAGAGGAACGTTTGTGACTTGAAGCGCACTTCAGATTGCTTTTGTTTTGGTTCAGATTGCTTTTGTTTTGGTTGAAGAGCTCTCAGCAGTGTTTGCGTCCCAAACACAGCAGCTTTCCCTCTCTTTGCTGGTTCACGGAGCTGCGAACGTTGAGCCCTGTGGGGAGATGTAGCGGTGCTTCCCGAGGAGCGAGTTTCTGCGGGAGGGGATTTCTTTGCTCTGGTTTTGTTTCAGGCCGGGGTTCCCAGGCCCCGGGCCCCGCTGTGTGTAGCGATGCTCAGCAACAGGCTCCAGGGTTTTCAGCTCGGGGTCCGTCCTCTTGAAAGGTTTGCTCTAGAGCAGGGACTCTGGAGACACTAAGACATTAATCTGTGCTTGTGCTAACAGAAGACATCCCTATTCCACCTTCACAGACACTGAAATCCCTTCTTGTGTTTTGTTTAAAGCTCAGGGCGATCTCTCAGGAATATCCAATTCTGCTGTGTCATGAAAATGCTGTTTTCGTTATGTATGTGTTACGGTTTCATTTGGTGGTTTTGTTTTGCCAGCATGGGACATTGTACAGATCTAATCATGGATGTGCTTAAACAGGTGATCTCACACTCCATAAAATATTAATGCATCCCTGGGCGTAAATGAAAACACCATCATATTAAAATAAAAGATTAGAGAATGTCTTTGAGATTGGCAAATGTCTTTGGGGGATTACAATTAATTTTAATGCCATTTTCTGCTTTCGGGGGAAAAAAACCAGTTCTTTACCTTGTGTGTATTTGCTACTTTAATTTTTTCCAAACAATACTGGTAGCGTAGGGATTGCTTGTATGAAAAAGATACTCTGAGAGACACTATTGTGGAGCTGTATGACTAAGCACAGGATATTTTGGAGGAAAAGAGAGAAATACCAAGTCAGGATAACAATGTGAAATGCTTCTGGATGTCAGGTGTCCACAAAACTGTTCTATGGGCAAGTGTCTGTGTGGAGAAGGTTCAGGTGGGAGCTATGGAAGTAAATCGGTGATGAGAAAGAAGGTCAAAATGTGACACGAGGATGTTGGCCTGTTAAAATCCTGTCACGAGATCTTCCCTCAGAACGGAATGATTTTCTAAAACGTGGGGTCAGATCCAGCCAGGGTTGGTTGGGCTCCAGCCAGGGCTCGTAAAACACCTCGGTAAATGGTTTCGCTGTGTGTTTCCTGTCCAGGTTTGAACTGATGCGCATGTGCTGGCAGTACAACCCCAAGATGAGACCCTCCTTCCTGGAGATCATCGGTAGCATCAAAGACGAGCTGGACCCGGCGTTCAAAGAGGTCTCCTTCTTCTACAGCGAAGAGAACAAGCCTCCGGACACAGAGGAGCTTGACCTGGAGACTGAAAACATGGAGAGCATTCCTTTAGATCCCTCCTCCACCCTCCAACCCACTGACAAGCACTCAGGACACAAAGCCGAGAACGGCCCGGGCGTGGTGGTCCTGCGGGCCAGCTTCGAGGAGAGACAGCCCTACGCACACATGAACGGGGGACGCAAGAACGAGAGGGCCTTACCGCTGCCCCAGTCTTCGGCCTGCTGATCCTTAGACCCAGAATCTCACCGAAATAACACAGAAAAGAAAAAAAAACAAAAAACAAACACATGCATTGGGGGAAGAAAGGAAGAAAGTTACAATATATTCAAAAGCCTACTGTACCTCAGTGGATCTTCAGAACTGCCATAGCTGCACTTGGGAGAACCCTTTTTTCAGTAAACAAGTTACCGTATTTTTCTTTTTTCAATATGCAAGCAGATGTTTGTTTCAGTAAAGGACTCCATTCATGGGGCACACAGTTGGCCTTTTAAAACTCTAATGTTAACACTTACTAGCAACCGAAAACTTGAGGTCTGATGTCTCTCTCTCTCTCTCTCTCTCTCTCTCCTTTCTCTTTCTGTCTCTCTCTTTGCTTCATAATGGGAAACATATCTGCGTGCAAGTTCGACCGTACAGCACTTTTATCCGATCAAAGACACCGCAGACCAGGTGGCTCCCAGGTACCCTTGCAAGCACCTGCCCAACACTGTAGGTCTTTCTAAAAACAAACAAACAAAAAAACGAACAAAAAAAATACAAAAAAAATTAAGAAGACTGGATTTTTAATATTGCTCTTTAATCTTTTTAGGAACATGTAAAAGAATAAAAAAGGGCCATCGTTCATCCGAGGTTGTTACAAGTTTCAGCGCTGCCAAATTTTGCCAAAAAACTGAACTCTTTGGGGTTTGTTTTTCTTTTTTTTTTTTTTTTTTTTTTTTTTTTTTTTTTTTGTTCCCTCTTTTCTTTT
>VWYH01009253.1:211089-380083 GCA_013399365.1 Pampusana beccarii
CATACAATTGTTTTAAAAAAAAAGAAAAAAAAAAAATTAAAAAAAATCAAATTGACTAGATCTTTTTTTCAAAACTGGACAAAATGTGATTATATTTTTTTCTTGTGATGGAGAAGATAAAAGGGATGGGGTAAAGAAACAGCCCTCCCTCCACCCCTATCCCCATCCCAATGAATTCTGGACAAAACTGGCAGTGGTGAGCTAAATAAACATGTGCATTTTGTACAAAAAAAAATAAAGTCAACTGCACGCCAAAAATGAAAGCTGAAAAACATGAAAATAACCGGCAGAGATCTCCATCGTTGCAGCCTGCCTTCCTTCACAGGCTTGCAAGGAAAAAAACACCTAGAAACATAAATTGGAGAAGACAAAAAAAAGCAGTAACCGGATTCAAGTATATGATGCTTTGTTGACCTTTTATCTTTATTATTAAGACTTCTCAAAGGGTCTTGCAGTTCTATGTTAGACCATGGATCATTTGCATACACATTGTCTTTTTTGTCACTTTTATAACTTTTTTACGGTTCAGATACTCATCTATATGTCTGTACAGAAAAAAGCTGCTATTTTTTTTGTTCTTTATCTTTGTGGATTTAATCTATGAAAACCTTCAGGTCTGCCCTCCTTCCCTTCCCTCCCACTTCAACAAATTTTCTTATGCTTTGTACTATAGTGTGTAACTTCTACTTCCTCCTTCCCAGTAACTGATACCTTTTATATGATTTGCCATGAACTGTTTAATGCCTTTTTATAAATACATTTCCTCCTTTTTTTTTTTTTTTTCTTTTCTTTTTCATTAGTTGTTTTACAACATCTTGGCTGTGTGGGCTACAGGGCTTTTTGAGGGGGACAAGGAGAAAGAAGGGACGCCCCGCACGGAAATACTCGAGCAGTGCTGGGGTGTTTTGAAACCCCGGTTTTCCTTCCTTCCTTCCCACTAACCTCTGCCCAGACAGCATGTGAGTCTCTTACAGTGCAAGGCATGATACAAACTCAGGTCAGAAAAAAAAAAAAAAAAAAAAAAAAAAAAAAAAAAAAATAAAAAATTCNTTTAGTACATTCTTGTTCAGTGTTTATATTCATTGTTCTACAAGGGTCCCACCCCTCCTTCCCTCCCCGCTTGTTTCGGTTGTGGCACACATCCACCCACCCATGCCCACACGCACTCCCCACACGGTCTCACACACACATCTATATCTGTTTTATTTGTTGGGTGCAACAGCAGACACCAGGCTTCTGGGTCACTGATTTTTAAGAAGGCTATTCCAACCCTTGGGCCCCATCAACAAGCGCTGTGCCAGTCGCAGCAGGTTGTGCCGGGCGTCGAACATCTGGCTCCAGCAAACCCCAGCTCTTCACCTTCCTCCTGGAGGGGCGCCCTGGGCTGCACTTTGCACCCCTGGTTTAATAAAAGAAAAATAAATAACCAAACCACCCCCCCCCCCCCACGCCACATCATGGGCTGGGTGGGAAGCGTGGACCTGGGGCCAGTGGCTTGGCTGGCACAGCTCAGTGGTGGCAGCTATGGAAACCTGGACAAGCACGAGCTTGTTGCTTAAATCACAGACCAAACCTCAGAACAAAAGAAACCGAGCGAGCTTGTTTGTGCAGTTGCAGAAGCCTCGGTGAGAGGGGAAGGAGGGGCCGGCAGAAAATCTCCGACCGAGGGGTCGGACCCGTTGCTCATCCGTAGTTACAGCGTCTAAGCCTTTGCTCAGCACTGATCCAACCAAACGATGGCAGTGAAGAGGTGGTTCTGGGATGGAAATGTTTAAATCTTTCGAATAAGAACAAAGAATTAAAATATACTGATTGCTAGTTTTGACTGGAGATTTTACAAAGTTTGTAGTGCTTTTTGCTTGTGTAGTTTAGTCCCATTATCTTCTCTTGCCTCTGTCCCATAGTTATTTTTCCCTTTTAAAAATGAAAAAGACAAAAAAGTTAATTAAGAAGGTATTCTATGTAGGATTTTTTATTTATTTTTGTGATATCAGTTTAAATCACTGTAGAGATGCCCCATAATAAATTTAAATACTGAGATAAGGGTTTTTGAGTATGACGGGGGACAGTTTTTGATTTTTTTTGTTTTTCAAACATTTATCTACCTCACTCTTATTTTTTTATATGTGTGTATATATAAAAAAAAATACATCTCACATTTCTCAGCAGCCAATAAATGCCGTTGATACTGGTAACCTCTCACTCCATATACCACATGCTCTAGGTTCTGGAGAGGAACAGTCACTGCCTGCCACAAAAAGTCACTTCTCAATATTTGCCTCAGTTCCAAGGAGTTTCTCCAGTTTTTTGGCTCCAGTTTATTGTCAGGAGAAACCCAAGAGCAGTTTGATGTAGGGTGACCACTCTTTGAGGCAACACGACAGCTTTTTAATGTGTTGTCACAGCAGTTTTCGGGTCAGCACCAAATGCTGCGTGTTCAGAAGAGCGCAGACGTAGCTGGCCTGATACGACGACTTCAAATTATGAGTATTTGATGAAATCTGTTACAGAAATCGATTGTTTGCCATGTTTGAAGGTCCAGAAGAATTGCTAGAGTAAAGGGAACGGTCTTTCTCCCGGCGAACGGACTAAGTCATTCCTGCCAGTTTGCCCTCAGATGCCACAAGCACCAAAAAGACATTTGGCTGAATCAGCACTTAAAAATAAATTGGTTCCTACAGCAATAGTGTTGCTTTCTTGACCAAAAATAAAAACAGTGAAAAAACCTGTCACAGGCTGCCTGATGATACTACTACCTGGAGTTTACAGCTTTGGATCTTTGCTGCTTCTGTTTGATGAGAGCACTGATATTTTATTTTATTTTATTTTTTTTTTATTTTTTTTCCAAAACTAACATTGAATTGATTTCTTTTAATGTGCCAGTAAAAATCCAGTTCCCTTTTCTTCCTCCATTTATATGCTTCATAACTGTGGATTTTGATGGACCAGCCATCAAATTTTAATGGCCCTCTGACAGCGTGTAACCGGTTTACAAGCACACAGGACTAACACGAGCTTACCATCAACTTGCTGTAGAATGGTTCTCTATTTTCCAGCTCCGGCAGCTGTTTGTGCAGGTGTTGGTTGTGGTATCTGAACAACGTGGCGTTTGGTGTTGTACGTGGCCTCTTCAATATACACCGCTGTGGTTCAGTACTCTGGAGTTTGTCTTTGGAGGGAGGGTTTCTCTCTAGCCCTCAGAAACCAGCAAAATTTAAAGTTTTTACTCAGTTGTCTTGGTTTTCCATTTTTTATGAGGTTCTGGTGACCTTTTGGTGCAGTGACTGTTCCCCTCTCTTGCACATATTGATTACCACAACTGGAGATCCTCAGATCTTTCAGCTGGCTAGGAGGGTTTTGTTAAAAACTGTCCAAGTTACTGGTTTTTATAATTGTATGTAGGTGGTTTTAAAATGCATTAGGAAGAAACACTAATGACGTAGCACCCATCACGATAAACATTTCAAAAAGCACTTCGGTAGAAGACAGTCCCGTGGCATCACGTCCGCACGCGTGATGACCGTCAGCTCTCCTGGACCAAACCACCTTCATGATACCATTGCGTTCTGTGTTTGCAATTCAAGCTTAATTCCTTTTTTTGTTCTGTTTGTTTCCATAGCTTTTGTTGTTGTTGTTGTTGTGTTTTGTGCATTTCGAATAGCTTTATTCACATGGGTTTTTCATGCAGCCTTCCCTTGGACAGTAAATCAAGTTGTTTGTGCATGTGAACAACTGAGAATTAATGTTGGCTTGATAGAGTCATAATATGGTTTGTAATGTTGTTCTTCCCTGAGACCACTGGCTTGTCTGGTATGGAACATTTATTTAGAACTTCAGCTATGTTTGAATAAAGTTAAAGTAATCCACTTTGTTTATAAATTAAAAACAAAAGCCCACCCAGCCCTGAAAACCAGCATTTTGACAAATGGTACCAAGATGTTTTAATGCAGCTGGATAGCAAATCGGCATCACTGCGGGAGCAGGCGGCTTTGATTTTGGTGCTCAGCCGTTGTTCTCACCTGACGCGCGTTTAAAAGCCGCTCGGTGGCACAGAAGGTGGTTTGGTGGCAAAGGAATGTGGCTGCTATGTAAACACAGAAGCGTCAGCTGCTCGGTTCTAAATAAGTCACTTTTTTGGGCGAGCGGTAAAGTAGGCGCAGAAGCCGAGCGTGATGCAAAGTGTGAGGCCAGCCTGTGCGCACCAGAGTCTTTCTCAGCGTGATGCCTTTTAAGCTGCTCTTTAAAGCTGGTTCTAAGCGATGTCTGATTTTAGGCGTGTTCGCACTGACGCTCCTCTTGGTCTTTAAAAACAAAGCAAACCAAGCCCAGTTTGCCCAGGACAACTGGTCACCAGATGGAACTGCTCTCAGCTCCTCTGGGAACTGCAGAGGGTGTTGGGTACAATCCGAGTCCAAGTGAACAACACTCCTGTTGTTGGTGTAACTCCATACGTATATATCTATATATACATATAGATATCTGCAGATGTATATCTATAATATAGATATATATAGTTAAACCCTTTTCATTCCATTAGTTCAAGTAACACTTGTTTCCTGTTATTTTGTTTGTCAACTGTATTTAATCACTGGGCTGAACAACAGTGGAGGAAGGTGCAAGGGATCTGCTCCTTACTAACCAGTGATGAACACCAGGTATTGCAACTTAACCCATGAGTAGTTGTGCGGACAAGAATTTAAGAATGATGTGTAGAAACAACACTAGTGGCCAGGGGTGCTGAAGATACAGAACGACAAATAGGCAGGAGGGCTTCGGAAGACGCCTCGGTTCAGAAACGGGTTGCTCAGAAGCGCTGAACGGCCTCTGAACTTGAGCGCAGCCAGGAAAATCAGAATTGGGAAGCGTTTGTGTGGAGACACATGAAAGCAAAGGCTGTGGAAATGGGTATTTTTGAAGACACGGGGCTTGGCAGAAGTTTTGAGGTAGTTTCCTGAGCCTGGTACGTGGGACAGCATCAGAGCTCAGGTATCACAATTCTGATCACTGGTACTTGTAAATAAGCCTCTGGACTTGCAGCTGGGGTGGTAAATTCTTTACCAGGAGTCGAAGCGTTGTTGTCCTTAGTCTGTATGAATTGCTCAGCTTACAGTTGGTCCGTTTTGCAAGTACCTTGAGACTATCACTAGTTTGTGTGTATGCATATGCGTGTGTGCTTTTTTTTTCTTGTATGCATTTTGTTGATTAGTAACCATTAGCATTTTCAATAGGGCTTTAAGTCCAGTAGATTACGGGTAGTCAGTTGACGAAGATCTGGTTTACAAGAACTAATTAAATGTTTCACTGCATTTTGTAAGTACATAGAATAATTTTATAAAATGTTTGTAGTTTATAAATGCCTAAACTATAATTTAAGGACACTTTTCTGTGTCTGCGTATGGGTGTGTCCGTATGTGATCAGGTTTTTGATGGTACCAGTTCACTAGCTAGCTTTACAACATGCCAAAAAGGATCGCTAACGTGTCCAATCCCCCCCTACCCGCCCAGGCTTTGTGTCCCAGTACACAGCGAACGAGTAAAGAAGTTGGGGAAATGTTCTGTATCTTCAGTATCCTGGTCTTCCAGAGCCCTCTGGTTGGGGTGGGATCATCGGAACTGGTCATTTCACTTTGCTGTCCAGGGCAGGTAACGAAGGGATTACCAGAACCTCACTGGTCGGGGAAACAGAACGGGGTTTGCTGCTACCCAGGCCCACGCGGCCGCTCAGGACCCGCTTCGTGGTGACCGTGTGGTTCCAAGGATGTGACTGCATGAGAGAAAGAGGGAAGACGCTTTTCATAATTAACTCTTGAGGAACTATTTGCAGATTTCTGATCGCTATAAGAGTTTGCGTGCAGCCTCTCAAGATGTTGAGCACCGTTTAAAGCTTTGTTGAAATGAGCAAGGCAGGATCCCTATTTATTTTTATTTAAGAATATTGACGATCCCTTTCCCCTCGCTCCCCCCAAATTTGATTGACCGCATTGCTAAGGGTTCTGATGATTTACATAATGCTTAATAATCGGCTCTTCTGTTTTCTGAACCAGTGAGGTTTGAGATGAAAGGACTGGCCAGAGTTTGTCTACCTCTGGGACAAAAACAACACTAGAAAGTGCTAAGGAATGGATGCAGTTGCAAATACAACATTTTCCAAGTTTTCTTGTTTAAATTTTTTAAAGAGAAAATTAAACAATAACATGGCCAATTTATTACATAAAAAGACTTGCTGTGTATAAATTATTCCTAAAGAAATTCCTGTGTTTATATTAAAATGAATCGGTAGATTAAAAAAAAATTTCAAAATGTTTTTGTATATTCTGTTGTAAGAATTTATTCCTGTTATTGCGATATACTCGGGATTCTTTACATTATGAAAAGAAGAAACTTTGTCTATTTTGAATGGCTGAAGCTAAGGCTCCTTTAGTTTCTCTTACTCTGCTTTTTTCTAGTAGTTTCAGTACTACATGATTTAAGTTAAATAAAAGAATTCTGTATGCATTTGCCTGTTTCTGAATTTATTGCTCCTTATGCAAAGCAAGTACAGGTTAGAAAACTGGGAGTAAATCATCTTCGTTTTTCTTCTGCCCTTTTCGGCTGCATTTAATTGCGATACTCTGAATAAATCTTAGTAGAGGGCAGTACTGCCGCTGTGTTGTGTTAACAGTATTCTCATCCAGTGACACTGAGCTTGTGGACCCTTTTTCAAGGGGACTTTGAGTTTTGTTTTGCAGTAGGTACATCCCTTTAATAAGGTAAGGTTTGTTTGTTGTTTATTTATTTGCAGAAAACCTGTTTATTTACCCTTACATCAACGCGTAAAGGAGGCATTCAGCCACCCAGCATGTGGTCACCGGTTTTCTCTAACAGTTTTTTTGAAAATACAGCGGCAAGAAAAATAGAATTATCTTGGCATTTCCAGTTCCTCTGACTCTTGTCATCAAAGCGTTGACTGAAATAAGGCACATTTGTGACTGAAAGCTTCATGAGCCATCTGTGCTCTTTGGTTTGTCTGTTCTTTTTACTGATGTGAACGCTTGAGGATTTGGGTTCTGGAGAAATCCCGGGTGTTCACATTAAGCGGCTGCTGTCCTGTTCTAGTGACTTGTCTTTGGAAAATACCTGCTCACTTTATCTCGTCCTTGTCTGTTGTGGTACTAGCCAGGTAATTGAGGAGAGTTGTGCACTGACATTGCCGTGTGCTGAAGAGCAACGCTGTAAACTTGGCCATGTCAGGCCTCCCTGGTGCAGCCCCGTCTGAGGAGGAGCCTGGCCTGGCAGGGGGAAGCCCTGAACTGATCTGTCGCTCCCCGAGTTTTACAATTTGAGATCTCGTTCGGTTCCTGTGTGTAAGTAACGCCGTGCAGCAGTCAGCTGTTCGGTTTGGACGCGTACGTCCCTGTTGTGCTGACAGCCCGCTGTCTGTGCTCTGTGGCGGGACCGCGCTGTTTTCCAGGCACAGGCACCGAGAACGACGGTCACTGGCGGTTTGCGGCAGATGAAACCCAAATTACTGATAGCGTTGCAGTTCCGGATGGACTCCAGCTCGTTTACTTTCTTTTAAGGTCACCCTGGGTTCTTAGCCCATTTCTGATGTGGAAATCGGCATTTAGAGCAGGTTACTAAGCAAGAATTGTAAAACATAACGGGATCCCTACATGTGTGTTGTTTTCCCTCATATTTACTTTTTTGATGTGGGCACTTTCTATGGCTAAACCCTCTCTCTCAACTCAGACAGGGGCTGAGGGGAACCTCTGTCATATCCAGCCAATGCTGAACTGACAGCTCCAAGCAGCCACCTTGGTTCAACAAGTCTTTTTTAATGTCTTCCTACCCATCAGAACTAGATTTAAGCACCTAAAATGTTTTAAGTTTGGTTTCACACTTTCTTAAATTTGAAGCAAACTTATCGTTGTTAGCAGTGCAGACTGGCAAACTTTTTTTTTCTCTCAAGGTTTTTATACCAAAGTGAGATCTAAACAGCTGTTTGGTTTTTGTAAGGAAACTTCACTGAAAATAGCATTGAATATAAAATCCTTTTTGTAAGGGTTTTTAATAACCATTAAAGTTGCTTTATTTAAGAGTAAGGAATTGCATTCTAAGAAATCCTTATATTTTCTTATATGATCCATCCTACTCTCCCTCTTCCCCACACTGTTTTAACATCTCTAAGATAATTGTCTGTAATGCTTTTCCCAGAAGCTCTGCTGTTACCGAATTGGATAATGGAGGCACATGGATGAAAGCTGCTCTTCCATTGCCATAATACAGAGAAGTGTAGTAGGTGTAATCACAGATATACCTGCAGGATTAAGGACAAAACAAAACCAGAAACTGAATTAACGAACAGTAAACTTGGATTAAATGTAAATATTAAGTAGCCAAGCCAGATCTGTTTTATGAAATTATTAAAAATATATTTGCTTGGTGAATAAAGAAAAAGCTGAAATAAACCATGTTGGAGAAACAAATAGTCCTTATCTGATGGTTTGGTTTCTCAGACACCCACCCAGAAGGAACTTCAAATAAAAAAATAAGAAGATGTGCATTATTTTCTAGACTTCTCTAAGCTGTGTGAGATGGGAAAGGTAACACAGCCCACTGGAGCTACAACCACGTAATACAGGTTTTTGTGCAAGTCATAGAGTCTCACTGTCTGGAAGTTCTCTTATCACCCAACCTTTTAACTTGCAGGTGCAAATCCTGAAATTAAGGACCAAGATGAGCTGATTTTTATTTTTTTTAAAGTGAGATCATTTTCTGCTTTATTTGTTTTCCTTCTAAATAAAGACTAACAGGCAATTGCTTCAGTACTACTGAAACACATCATGAGATCGCAGACATCATTCTAAAGGTACCTGTAATTGCTCTGTTCTTCAGTGTGTGTATTTACATTTTGTATCCCTCCCAGTTGGGAAAAATAGATTAAGATCTGCTACTAGTCAGTATTGCTTTCAGACTCTTAATAGCTTGGGTGTACTGGGGTTGTTAATCACAGGGTGTGCTATGTTGAAACTTGTTTCTTTTGGAATTTACAAATCTATGGAAAAATATCTACTGGCTGTAGTTTTTCATGAAGGCTGCTTCACATAAAACTGAAATTTCTCCCAATTTCATACATTCACTCCTCTGAAGACTTTGCTTCAAATGACTTTGGTGGTGGAAAAATCACCGCAAAGATTCTTAAAGGTTAAATGAGTCGATTGAGTCCCTTGTGCTTTTAGTATGAGACCCCGAGATGTTTACCTGCCCGCATCTCTGGAAAAGATGATATCAATCCCTTCCACTGAAATGTTTTTCCAGAGAGTCTTCATATTAATTGTAGATTCAATCTTTTCCGGGCCATCCAGCATGCAACAGCCACCTTCTGGGTGAAAACCACAACCATCCATCTCTTGGTAGCCTTTGTTCTTCCCACACTGCTCGAGGATGATGAGCGCTTTGGCAGATGAAGCCAGCCCAACGTGAACAGTAAGCTGTTTTTTCCCACCAGTGTGAATAACAGGAAATTAAAAATGAGACTTGTTTTTTAAAAACATGTAATGCAATAGTGCCAAGCATTATGTGAAATACTAGCTTCAGGGCAGAGAGCCTTGCTGTAGCTCATGCCTGAAGAAAACTTTGATAAGAGATTAGAAATGAGAACAAAATTGTGATTTAGTTTGGTTTTGTTGTGTCTAGTCAGCTCAGGACTGTGATACCTTTTTTGCAATTTATGGTGGATTTAGTTTTTCCTTGTTCACATGCAGTTATGCTGTTTAAATGGCAGAGGGTTAAAACAGTATGCTAATTATTGTGTGCGCCAAATTTCGCTTTGAAACCTTTATCACAGTTTTAATAGTCATTTTCCAGAGTTGTCTGTTGCACTATTGTGCAATACTATTTTGGAGAACTTTTTAAAGCTCCACTCAGAATAATAATAAACGATTGGGAAAAATTGTGTAACTTTCTAATTACTCACCAGTGGCTGAAGAGTTGTCCATATCTTGAAGACTTGCTCCTTTGCTTTTTGGTAAACCACCGGCAGCTGAATGATACGGAGATTGATGTTTTCACCAAGGCCTCTCTTGGACAGCTCCTGTGTATATAAAAAAACCCACCATGGACTTGGAAAGCATTGGATTTCTCAGACTGCGATAAAGAAATCAGGCTGATCCAACTGAGGAAACATCTGAAAGAGCAATGTAACGCTGTCTAAGCCTGTGGTTCCTAAATGTTGATCTGCAATGAGATGCAGCTGTCTTGTGGTAGCTCTCCCTTTTTTATCTGAAAAAGACTAAAATGTATTAACCAACTTCCTAATGTCACATCCATGTGGAGCCACGGTTGTTTTTCCAAAGGGATGCTCAGTCTCCAGTGGGTGGGAGTTGTTATAGCTCAGGGACTGGTCCATGGGGAACCATCACATACAGGATCTCTCAGAAAAGGTCCACACTGGAAAGCTTTTAATACGGGTAAGAGTTCCTCTGAACATTTAGTAGATAAACCTGCGCTTCTGAAGAGACACAAATGAGGGAGAACTCAAATTAGCTGTCCACTCAAGTGCCACGTGATCTGCTGGTTTGAACTGGCTCAGGTAAGCTCTGCTGGAGGTGACTGTCAACATGAAGAAGGTCACATTTAGAATGGGTTTAATTTCTTTTTATGGTCTAGAATATGTTTTTCTAGGAAAGGAAACGTCACTTATTGAGATGCTATTTCTCTGTAATTTACATAGAGCTGAATTTCCACATGGGACCTTTTCCCAAAGGAAAGCAAAATTATGCCCAGGATTGAGGTGACAGAAACAAAGGCCCCCTTCAAAGCAGTGGCGTGGCCAGATGGTTGGAAGATGGTCTGGAGAATAAATGTCACGTGGAAATGACTCGAAATTGTTTCGTCAGTGTAATAAGGCTAATGAACAAGGTGTAAGCGTCTCAGTAGAAGGCAGGCTGCTGCAATGGCAGCATGTGGAAGGAACACAGAAGGAACACATCTGAGGGAGGAAGCCTTGTCCCAGAAAGGTCAAATAGTGGTTGAAAATCCTGTTGCATTTGAGCAGACCACTGCCAGAGGAGGCTACAGGTGAAGTTTCTAAGGGGGACACAGGCAAAATGTCAGCAGCAGAGGTATCTGATTAACCCAAGAAACCTGCAACTTTTTATGAAATGTCATTGTCTTCTCAAGCTTTAATTTCTCACTAAGCATACTCGTGCGGATGAGGCCCGCAGTTCTAAGCCGTGCTAACTGGGAAATTTGCCCTTCAACACTGGCTTCCTATATAAACTGTTCCAATTTTCTTGTCAGCGGAAACATTGATTAGCTGTGCTCAATAAACTATTTGACACAAGCAAGGAAACAATGCCTGCAGGGAAGTAAACACATTCAGAGAACACTGCCAGCCTTTTTTCCTCTGGGCGCTGACAGTCTTTGAGAGACCATTGCATCATCTTGCTTAAGAATGCTGTACTGTGTCTGAGCTTCCAAAAAAGAAAACCCCAGCTGGTTCGCAATTAGCATTTTCTTTTCTAAAGCATCTTTAAGATTTAATGAGATTCTTCCTTTGTATCTGTAAGCCTTAGAGGACTCGACTACCCATAACTTTGGTACAGAATGTGGACACCCAAAGTAAGTTGTTGGGCTGTTCTTCTCTTGTGCTCTCTGGGTTGATGTTCTGTTGTCACCATTTGTGATGGAAGAAACACAAAAATTCTTTAGTCTAGGACAAAACCAGAAGCTGGCCAATAGCAAAGGGCTGAGAATTTGTGTCAAAGGAAGATAGTTCGCTATGTCCTAAGCAATTTTCAGCATGATGTGTATTACTTTGTTGTCTAAGAATCCCAACTATGGGCTTATACCCCATTGCACCAGATGTTGTGCAAACGTGGAACAAAAAAAAAGTTGTTCCTTGTCTCAGCCAAGTCTCAGCTTTAACCAAAACCGTTTTTGCATTTAAGGTGAGCAACTGAAGATCGTTAGAGGAGCATGACGGTGTCTGGAAACTAGAGCTCACACTGGTGAGTTAATTCAGTAAACAAGTGCCCGTCTTTTGTAATTGAAACAGCAACGGAAACTTTAAAGGAGGACAAAAGCTTTGGAGAACTTTTTTGTGGGAAAAGTGGTTCAAAAGAAAGCACGAAGATCCTCTCTTGGGAAAATGAAATCCAGCATTATCAGCTGACGACCTGGAGTGGTTGGTGAGTTGCGGTCACAGTCCCAGTCTGCTGGAGTTGTGGCCCATGTTGTTACACAGCCTGCCCCAAAGGGATTTGCACAGAATGGCTGAGCTCAGATGCGGTGGTTGAGTGTCACACTGGCTGTTAGAAGCATCTTGAGCTTTTAGAAAACTCTAGAAAATGCCACTGAGTTTGCCTGAGCTTTCACTGATTTGGGTTGCCAGGAAGGGAGGAGGGGGGCAAGGGGCTACCTGTATTAATTTTGTGAACCTCATTCAAAAGGCTTGTGTCAGTGCAGAAGGAAAGCCAGAAGTTATCAGTTTACCCAGTCAGTCTTCAAGTATGTTGCAAACAACGTTTTGTTGTTTGGTGGGTGTTTGTTTGCTTTTAATCTTGCAGAAACCTTTTTAAAGCTTTAGGGATGTAAGTAAGTTCCAGAACAGAAATGAAGGAACTAAACAGCAATGTCATTTTAGTTTCACAGATGATGAAACTAAAGCAGAGAGAGAGACAGAGATTAAATGACAAATTTCCAAAGACCATGTGGTCAGTGGCAGGATGAAAAACTGCCCTCAGAGATCTGATCCTCATCTCCTGATAGCAAACATAGTTCCCAGAAGCAGTTGGAAATGTGACCTGTTCTTTGCGCTAACAGTTTAATTACTATGAATGTTGTCACTCAACTGACATTCGTGCCCTATTAACTGGGGACTTTGACCCTGGTGGTAGCCCGCCCCGATAGGTTATTTCGCTGCCAAGTGCCAGATGGGAGTTTCTGGAAGGAGACACAGAAACAGGGTCCGATCAAGGGTTGTTAGGTGGGACCGTCAGCCTGTAATATGGAATAAATAATTCAGGGGATCTGGAATTCTGAGGGTCCCGTGTGGTGCTGAAGAACACATCATGGTAACTCAATGTCATCTGTCAGCAAATAGAGAGTAAGCATTGGTGGTGTTTTCCTTTAGAAAGAATGTCCTGCTCTTCCAGAGTTAAGAGTGCTGCTGGTGGAGCTTTCGTGCATATTTTAGGAGGGTATTTCAGGTGAATGGAGTTATGAGAACCATGAAAAACTTAGTGAGACAGGTTTCTAAAAGAGAAGCTGTCCTTCTACTGCTAGATGACCATGTTGGGCCACGTGACAGTGTCTATAAAAGCTCTGAAGCTTTTCTCAGTGACCCTGAATTGACAGGTTCACCTGTACTTTCAGATCCATTTGACTATCCTTTACTATCCTTTTCCCTGAACGCTCGGGGAGGACTCGCTGAGGGATGAGAACTCCGTGGGTGCAAAGCTGCTGGATGCCTTGGGTGTGAGTCTTGTGCCTTGGTGAGAACTTGAGCTCGTGCAAAAACAACAGGGTACTCCTCACCACCTTGGAAAATTATATTTTCATATTATAAAACAGGCAATGCGGGACAGGGCACTGCTACATAGTATCAATAATTAACCCAAGAATACAGAACAAATAATCTTTCTAAACCAACAGAAATAGAGATTTAGAGAGTTTTATTAACATTTATCATCTGATTCCTGAGGATTTCAGAAAATGGAATCGGCTTATTCACCAAAAAGGTAGTAATAAATAATTAATTTTTAAGAGAAAAAATATCACGCAACCATTTTCCTGAGTGCCCAATGAGGGCATAAAAGGGATGCAATTACCGGAGTGGGCTGTGAGTTCACTGGATCAGTCTCTGACCCTTCCTTACAGCAAGGAAAGAGGTTCAGGAAAACGGCTGATCCCATCTGCAAGGCCGAGTGCAACAGCATCGTACAGCGAAGCTGGTAACGAGGACCTTAAGGAAGCAGTTGTGTGTAGGAGCAAGGATTGCTCACAAAAGTGAAGCCATTGCTTCTTGGCAAAGACTCCATTTCAAAAGGGAGGAGGACGAGGCTGTGCTTTGAGAATTAAGACCCCGGGACTCCCGTTACATGTATTTTTACAGGATTTCTGATGCTTCTGGTGTGAAGACCCTCTGGGGATATGAACTCTGAAGATCACATGTATCAGCGTTACATCATCACTGACACTGCCGTGGTATCCAGGCTTTTGATAAGAACCCAGTTAATTCTGAGTTAGTAATTGGAATAGTTCTGGATAACACTACAAAGCATTAAGCCTGAGCAATCCTGTTTAGTAGCTCTGGTCTGGCTGCTCAGTACTTTCTGGCAGATGAGTTTGAGTGTTTGCTTGCTTGGTTCTCAGATAACTGGTGGCATATACATTAGTTGCAGAGAAAGCACGCTGGGTAAAACATATCTTTTTTAAAAATCAAGAATAATATTTTAAAAAGTCCTTAAATAGCACCAAAAAAACCCTGCTAATAAAAGAATGTTTCACTTCTTAATTATCCTCTTTCTTCCATGTTGCAAATCTGCTCCATGAGGCACAATTCTGTTTAAAGAGTCATGAGAAATAACGTTCTTGAAAGGAATCGAAAGCCTGAAAATGTTTGTATTGTCATCTCCATAAAATAAAATATCTCCCTCCCTTTTTTTTTAATGCTTACCTTCACTGCTTCCCAGCTAGAGTTAACCAAATATTGTCTAAAGGGACCAAAACCTGAAAAGAAAGAAAGGTGCTTTTAACCTGTGCTTGCTCTGCAGTTGTAGATTAGGTGCTGACATGCACACACACACACACACATATTTGTTCTTTTTCTTCATGTTTTTGGTTATGGAGGCTGAGGTTTTTTAGATAGGACCCTAGCCTTTATAACACTTAAGGGAACAGTATTTTGATTTTTTATATGCACTGATATAAGAACTAATCCTGCAGTCTTCACTCAAGTCAAGGTTTACTTCTGAGATAGCCTTAACTGCAGCTGATAAATGTACAGTAGGATGTGTCATGTAAATGATGATTCGGCGCAAGGATCATCATCCATAGAAATACCACTACTACAGATCTGGTGTTAACTACTCCCAGGTCACAGGGAATGTACCATTCTTATTGTTAAAGCTCATGAGTATGAAAATACACATATTTAATGAAAATATTTGAAAGAGTATAATTTATTTCATTTGTATTTTTTTTTTAATCCCAAGTAATGAAAAAATCTCTTCCTTCATTTTTCCCAACGGGAAAAGAGAGGAGGAACAGGAAAAGGTCCCTTTGAATCCAAAGTACTACATTTAGTTTTCTGCATCCTCTTTCATGAAAGACTTCAAAATAAAAAGGACAAAACCTAATTTTCAGATAGATGTGCATTTTGTCATGAAAAAGTCTGATGGAAAAATCCCACTATCTTTAATAATCTCAATTACTTTTCTCAATCCAGAATGTTGCAAAATCTTAGATATTGGGTGGCAGGAAAACAAGTTTGTGAAATGGTTTTAATGCTGTAACTCTTATATATTTAAAAATCCTCAAATGGACAAATAAAAACTTGACAGCATACGATTGCTATTTTGCAGTGAAAGGTACTTGTATCTGGGGACAATTAAGCCTAAATCCGGGCTTATGATAGCTTAATTAATGCTGAACTTTAAACATTTCTTAATTTTTTAATACATATTTAATAACTTTTCAATCTTTTTAATATTACGAAAAGCCTGATGGTGTTAATATTTTTGACATTTTTTTTTCGCAGGCTTAGGTTTGCACTTTCGGGAAGGAATAGGAGAAATCGTACCCATTTCACATTAATGGGGAACATAAAACCTCACTAGTCCCACTCGGTTTTCAGAGCAAAATTAGGGTGACACCAACTCCATTTTGAAGCTGTAGTTGTTGTGAATGTTTGCGTACCTGTGTGTGCAGAACTGTTGAGAATTACAGTAAAGTTATTAAACAGCTCACAATGAAATACATACATCTCAGTGGTGGCTGTAAGAAACTACTGCTTAGGATAAAATTGTTCTACGAGAAGAAATGACTAAACGGAAGAGTTTCACAGTACTGAAATACCTGCAACAACTTGGAGACCTAACTGGCTGAGTATTATTAAGCACTATATAATAAACTGGGCTCGCTGGTAGCAGATTTATATAATGACCAGGTGAAAATGTGACAAAGGTGTGCTGTGATAAGCTCTGTAATAGCTTAAAGATGCACCTCTGTCTTTAACAGGACATGCTAGTCTAAAACTATTTGAACAAGTAGATTTCTGCACCTAAATGGCTATCTAAGGGGAGGAAAAAAATAATAAGGTGTTAAGAAGTGTGCCCATCACAGGTATGGGCCATAAATATCATGGGAGAGAACCAGACTGTCAGCCTTTTAAGACGTTAGCAAATACCTCTTGCTCTCTCCTGCACTCCCATTCAGCTCAACTGCAGTTATGTCTAGAGCAAGCCAAACTAGTTCTGCCCATCTTGCAGCTATTAAAAAAGTGTTTAATTGAAAACAGCGAGATGCAAATCTCTTTGATGAAGCTTCAGCCTCATTCCTATGTCCTCAGATGACCTGCAGTGGAAAATTATCCAGCAACTCGCATGTCGAGATATGCGTAATGATTGCCTTCTGATGAGCCGGTGGCAACAAGAGGAATAGCGAGTGGCAGCATTCCTTGACATCTTTAACCTTTTAAAGCTCAGAAGTCTCTACCTGGTGGTTCTGTCACCGTGATTCAGCAGCAGTTGTAGCCAGCAAGAGAAACTCCAAATTTGGTCCCTTGTGCTGCATGTTCAGGCATGCTCCTTTGGTATATTTAAATTTAATGGTCTAGTTTAGCAGTGATGAGGCAGCATCTCCTGTTTAAATCTCCCTTACCTTGCCATGAAACTGAGACCCTGAAACTTGCCATGTGTTGCTCTAATTCTGGACGCTGACTATGTGACATTGTGATGCAACCTGGTTTTCTTGCTTCAGAGCTCCTTTTGGGTAAGCTTTATCTAATATTAGCCTGCACTGCCTTGAGCGATGTGGTTTGGATCAGAGAGAATGTCAACAAAGATTAAAACATGGAGAGAATGAACAACGAACCAAACTGGATGGCAGTACAGAGGGCAGACTGCAGTCTGTTTCCTCTGACATGCATCTGATTTTTCCTAGGAAGGCATAGCAGCAAGTTATTTTCCATTTGGAATTGTTAGTATGACCATTTGCTACTGTTTTTCCCTCCAGGGAACTGTTTACGACACAGATCAAGCATGTGTGCATACCATCTCTAGCCGAAGGAAGAATAAAATAAAAATCTTACCAGTTACAACCACAGTGTTGGAAGCTGAATCCATGAAATCTGTGCTCCAGAAGGTAAAATCTTCTTATCCTTCAGTTCCAAACAGTATTATAATTCAAGTATCTGTGGCAAAATTCTTCACCTTTTTTTTCTTCAAATTGTGATGTGTCTGCATTCACATGACAGGGATGATTTGTGATTCGTGTAACTTTCGAAGCAAAAACTGTTACCTCCCTGTATTAAAGAGAGAAGTCTGACTGGCTGACTGGGGCTGCCCCAAGCTTCTCTTCCTTCCTTCAGGCATGCAGTGGTATTTAGGAACAACAAGAAAGGCTTCAGGAAGCTTCTTTCAAAATATCCAGCAATATTTTTCATCAGAAACCTGTTTATGTACAAACAGAGCATTAATGGAATCAATCTTATATCTCTGTGGATATTCTATTTTTAGCACTGTTGTAATTCACTTCAATCATGAGGAATGACAACTACAAAAACATATCTGTACATTTCCACTGCTCTTAGACTTTTTCTTACTGACTTAAAAAACTCAGGGGTAACTCTGCTGTTCCTCTTCATTGCAGTTACCTAGTTTATTAATCTTGATCCTTATCTTACACTTTATCTTATCCTTATTAAAAAGTCCAAGCACCTTACACTTCTAAAACAAAACACCAGTAGGAAAATGTGTGCAATTTGCTAAACCAAAACATTTACTCGGTAATATCCTTGAATAGGCAACATGTTAAGTTAAAAAAATCTCACTCCAACTTGCAAGGTCAAAGGGACTCTAGAAGCTGGGTTATAACTTGTCGAAAGTGGCGAGTTTAATAGCTGGTGTGTCTTCATTAAACTGACGCATGAGAACCAATGGGGGGCCTGAAATCAAAACATATGTACATTGTCACCGCCCAAACCAAAAGCATATGAAAGTTCCCTCGGGAATTATAATGATGTGGGCAGAGGGTTTTGCTGGGTCTTGTTTTGAGTAGGAAGTGTATGTGTGTGCGTGCGTGAGAGGGAGAAATATGCTAAGAATAGAAAGCCACTATATAATCTCCAGAGAGCTGGTAATTGTGAGACATTTAGGAAAAAAAAAAAAAGTCTCTGAAGAAATCTTTTGGATTGGATGGTGGCGGAATGAGGTTTGGAGCTATGAGCTGTGTCTTTAAATCCTCCTGTGCTGAGACAGAAAGAAATTTGTTCTTTTAAATTATTTTACAATAATTTTTTTTTTAAAATAAAAATCTGTTAAATAAAAAGACCCTGATTCCACTATCCATTTTTCCCAACTAATATAACTTGCAAAACTAACTTCTGCTAGCCACTGAGACTGAAGAAGCAGCTAATACAGTAAACACACAACTCTCTGCAGCTTTAACCAAGGCAAAATCTGCCACTGACATCAGTGAATTACATCTGAAATTCTAGTCTTTCTATGTCAATTAAGATTTTTATCAATTAATTTTTCTTTGTGACCAGTTAGTAAAACCGTCCCTATGATACTGAACAGGATGATGACATGCCAGTCTCATAGTTATTTCTAATTTATGCTTGGAAAAAAAAAGTATATCTTGTATAGGGTGGTCTAATGAACAAAGCATATGCAATGAATAAAGCAAGATTTAAGGCCTATAGTTGCTTAATTAATTTCCTACACGAGAAATTATGTATTTTGTTTGGGACATTATAGCTGCTTTATGGAAAAATATGAAGGATATTGCTTGAGTGCCGTAAAATACTAGGTATTCATTAGCTGTTCTTGCATAGCGTAGACATAAGCCTATTAGACACATGCACTGTGAAACAACTGATATTATCTGTTCAGGCTGTAGTATTTAGTTTTCAAAGTTTTCACATCTGGCAAAAGAGAGTAGAAAAAATACAGAGCGAAGAAGATGATTTTACTAATTCTTTATGAAGAAGCTGATAGAAATTTGGGGGCAAAACCTCCCCAAGATACTTTTTAATGACCCATCGGGTTAAGTTAGTCCCCTTCTATAAGCAGAGTTGTGCTGATTTGCTAGTAAAGATTCTGAGACCTTTCCAGTGTTATATTCTTGTGCAAATGTGAGAGTAATGCTGCTGTTTTGAACAAACCAGGAATTTGAAAAGTGCACTGACACCCATTTTTGCACTGATTTAATAAATTTCTTCTGTTCCCAAGCTTTAGTGCATTGCAGTGTACTTGGAGGAATAATGCATGCACTTTGGCTGCATTATGTTTGTGTAATAAGCAGAAAATAAAGGATATGGTAGCTTCAAAAAAGAATAATAAAATCTGGCTAGGCCTAAGAATTTCATTCAGAAATGAAACCTTTTCTTTCGTCTAAAATTTCTTCAGCTGAAGTCGAAGCTACTCTTGAAATTTTTGTGACAGTATGTTTGTAGCTTTAATATCAGCACTCATGGGTATATGGGCCCATAATAATACATACCCAAGTTACTGGATATTTTAGGTCTGTGCAAATTAATCTCCCCATCCACAGTTAAGAAACCAAGCCCTGGATATTTGAAGGCAAGTCACAGACACAGCTGACTCAGCTAAACACTAGTGGTTGGTTTTGCTGTACACAAATGTGATTGGCACGACACTCATCTTAAGGTAAAGAAGACATGGAAGCTGAACTACGAAAGCCCTGGTTATCACCTTGAATATTTTTCTGCACAATTGTCTGATACATTTAAAAAGTATTTGAGCTGCTGAGTAAGAGAAATATATATTTTCTGCAAATGCATTCTGACCACATGGCAGAACTGCTTGAATAGCTTTTTAGTACTGATGGTAACAAGAACTGAATATGGCCATTCATTTAGCAACAGCTCTTTAATTTTTATCTCTTCTATTATTACTTACATACAGATTTTTTGTTTCTTGTTACTGGCAGGCTCTGACCAATGTTTTAAACTGTTATGTGGAAGTGTTTAATATATTCTAATTTTTATCTCAGCTGTTCAACATTTAATGAGAGGAGGGAGAAGTCAAGCTGTTATGCTATTTAACATTAAACTATAATGGGACTTTAAATAGAAATTTCAGGATCTAACACTCTATATTTCTTTTCCATTCTAATAAAAATAAATGATCCTCAGGAAAGACCGAAGTTGGTCTTTAAGTAGATGGAATCCAATGTCACAAAAAGAGAGGAGACAAACATTTCAATGTAAAGCTCACTGTTCCCTGTGGACAAATGCATCTTCTGTAACGAACTCCATAAAAATGGCAAATGGAAGAATGTAATGGTAATTTCACTTACCTTTTTTTGGATAGAAAGTGTTATATATTTTATGTTGTTGCCTTATTTACATTAGCTCATCTGCAGTTGATACCATTCATGCACATCCAGTGCTGAGCAATAGTGGAAAAAATTGAAATTGTATGTAATTTAAATATAGCCAAGATGTTGGGTGGCTATTATAATTTCAGTTCTGATCTTCCTGCAGTATTAGCAAAAATTAACTGCTGTGTATGGGCAGACTTATTTTTAATTCTTTATAATAACTTAATGCAGGGAGAAAGTACTTTAGCAGGAGAGCAGGCAACTCATGATCAATGGGTTGCTTTTGCTCAGGTGTCATTTACCATGCACAAAGAGACTCTGTAGCAGGAGCCACACAATTTAATTAATTCTTTATCAGCTAATATGCAAAATAGGCAGCTAGGACTTACAGATTACTAGGCTAAACAGTAATACGCTTACCACTCCTGATAAGAAAACTGATGTGTCTTAGCTGGCCAGCGTGCCGGGGTAAGTTGGTCTCTGCCATTTGTAGGTATGGGCTGATGTTCAGCACTACTGAGTTACCTTCACATTTTCTGCTTTTTCTTTCTTTCCGCATCTTTTCTCTTGAATCTTTCCCAGCTAACTACTGTCATCCCAACAGCAGTGCTTCTGTGACTTTACCCTTTTGTCTTTCATGTCTTTAGCTCATGTACTTCCTCATAGCTTAACAGTTTTCTCAGTAAAACTCATGGCAACGCTGCATCAAATTAGGCCTTGGACCATGGCACAAGCAAAGCTCTGGGATGAGTGTGACATGAGGACTGGTGGAAGGTACAAAAGAGCTTCAAGTGATCGTAAGAATGTGCTGAAATCCACCAATGCTCTGTAAAGCATGGTTGCATGGCAGCTGCTTTTATGGGCTGAAGTCACTTTCTGCTGTTGAGGAAACAAAATACGAATCTACTTTAGTGTTTTAAACCATTTGAAAGGAGGAGCAACCGTAGGGAGTTTCTGGTCACTGTGCTGAGAGGCAATAAAGTATTAATAACAATAATGTGAAATGCTCAGGATGCTGTTTTGAAACCTTGTCCTCAGGTCACAGCTGTGTCCCTGGATGGTCTAAGTACAAAGCTAAGTCTGTTTCTTTGCAAATGTACTGTTGTTTCCATGTACTTTTCACATCTTCGATATTTGGTCTGCTATTTAAGAAATAATTAAGTGATCATATGCTCAGGGTAGGGAGGCTCCCAGGAGTCAACACCTGGATTCTACTTTGTACAACTGTGTGTTCGTTTTAATCTCTGCACCTCAATTTTACCGTTTGCAGTAACGAACAGCAGGCTGCTGGCCCAGCTTTTCCAAAAGCCTTTCACATTGGCGAGAATCACTGCAGTACATGCCTGAAGAACGCTATAAAAACGTCATTTTTGTGCTTACTTTCCCTCGTAAACCTTCTGCCTCAGCCACTTGAGTTTAAAGAAGCTGGCGTTAGCTCTATGGCTTGTCATTCCGGGCCTTATAGAAGAATTGGGAAGTTGTGTTCGGAGTTTTCCAAGCGAAGACGCAGCCCTGGGCCGCACTTGCCGTAATGGCGGAGGGCGAGGCGCTGCCCCCTCAGCCGGCGGCCACCCCGCCAGCCTCCCGCCTCTACACAAACTTCGCCAGACTGTTTACCATCACCTCCCCCGTCCCTTTTGTTTCCCCAGCCGCCATCCCCGCCTTCCGACGGCCGTTTTTCCTGTCAGCCGAGCCCAAATTCCCACCCCCGCGGGACGGGGCCGCCCCACAACGCGGGGCGTTCGGATCCCGCCTCGGAGGAAGTGATGGAGGCCGAGGGAGGAGGAAGAGCCGCCGCTGGTAAGAGAGGGAGAGCAGCCGGGAGCTCCCCAGCGGCCTGGCCTCCTTACGCCAGCCCCTGCCCCGTCTCTCCCGCCCGCGGAGCCTGGACGCTGTGCCTGGCTGACGCACCGCCCGGGCGGGCCGGGGGGGCCGCCGGCGCCAGCCCGCCCCTCCTGTGAGGAACCCGCGGCGGGTGCCCCCCCGTCCCCGCCGCTGTGAAATGGCGGGTGCTCCCCGGGCTTTGCAGAAGCGGCCGAAGCGCCGCAAAACACAAAGGTTTTTCCAGGAAAACTTCGCTCAGTCGGCTGCGGTCACGGCCGCTGCCGCGCTCCCAGCGCCCTGCCCTAGGGACCCCCTGAGGGAACGCGGTCCCGCCCGAACCCCCCGCACAAAGCAGGGTCAGCCAGGGCAGGCTGTTAACAGGGCTCTCCGTGCTCTTCCCGAGCACACAGGTAACTTTTCCAGTTTTTTAGGCTGGTACAAACCTGTCCTGAAGCAGAGGGGAACTGGCCTGATGGTTTCTCTCAGTTTTTGGTTTGGCAGGGGATGCTGGTAAGGGCTCGTCGCCAAACTGTTTTCCAGGGTGTGTTCAGAGCTCTCACAGCACAGGTGTGTGACTTTGGGACTTTAATGGCTTCAGAACTACTAAAGAGCAGAAGGAATGCTGTGTAAAAATACTGCGATCTTTAAGGCTGAATCTCAGGGAGCATCAGAAAGTTTTTACCCAAACCGAGCAAAAACATGGGTTTAACAAAGGAAGCATGGTTTAACGGGGACAAATGGAACAGTAAACACACTGCTTCTTGACCACAGAATAATAATTAGTTGGATTATTTTGGTGTGGAGATGAGATATAAAAGGCTTCCCATACTGCAGGGTATTTACCCTTTCTATAAAAGGTGTTCAGTAAATACTTTCTTTTGTGTTTGAGATGACTATAGAACAAGAAACATATGGTCTCGAATGAATTTTTGGGGAAGAAAAGCCACTCACCTTTCATTTCCTTTCAGCAGAAGTTAATTTACTGGTGTTTCTGACAGTAGACAAAGAGCTGCCTTGCTCAGCAGAGGCCAACAGAGAGATTTCGGCCATTTAATACGAGATGGACTCGCTCCACTTCGACGTGAACAGACGTTTTGTTATTTCCCAAATGGCAACACTCCTAGTACTTGGTAAGGGAGCTGATTTTAGGACAGGTGGATCTTCTGCACATGCTTCTCCATGGATTTCCAAGGGTGTCTGGCGTGTGTAGCGTTCCTGGATTGTATTTGACTAGGAGCACTTCCAAGAATCTCTGTTCATGCACTTGTTTGGAGCAGGGCCCGTTGCCTCACCTCAGTTAGCTTTTGCACTGCTTTCCCTCCTGCTCTGTTTTTATGCTCTTCTTTCTTAATTTGTCACGCTAGCAGGTAAATGGAGAGAAAGTGAATTTATCTTCTGAAACGCATTTTAAGTTGCTGCCATTTATCTAAAGCACCTACTTTATCCCCTTCAGTAAAATAATGATGTTGTTCATTAGTTCCTCTAGCTGCTCATCGCTAAATGCACCGTAGTCAGATCGCTCTATTTTCTCCCTCCTATCAGCCACTTATGAAAGTCAAACATTTGTAATAATGGTATTGGTTTTTTTGGAAGACTTTTAGTTCTGCTTATGTTTTTAAATAAAATATCTCTAGATGAGTGGGACTTGGGTTTTCATGTCCAAGCAAACATTGTACTTTTGGGCATTTCAGTTAATGCCTACATTTTCCCCCTGACTTGTTCATTACTCTCAAATAGAGTGTTTAAAATAGTTCTTCTTCCATCCCCTCCCTCTTTTGGGACAGCTGCTGTTCTTTTTAGATATTGTCCGAGTTTTGGCTGCATTATTTAGTTGCATATACCTATGTTTAAAATAGTTAAGGAACAATTGGCAAGAGGCTGAGTGTACATCACACTTCAAGAGCGTATTGGAGTCAGCCGTTAGCTCTTCTGCAAATGGTGCTTTTCAGTTTATGTGGTGCTGTAATTGAGATGCTACAACTACATATTCTCGAGCTTTGTTCCTGTAACTGTTTTTCACAGGACAAAGTTGTTTACACTTCCAGGTTTCTAAGCCCTTTTATAGTTCCTAGGCAAACCTTACTGTTGAGAAGCAGGCCAGCTGTTGACCTAGAACTTGAGGTTCCTGTTTTAAATTGAGACTTGTCGCAAGTTCTTTTTCATTTTAGAACACTGGAAGTCAGATTTGTAGGCGTTAACCGTCTAACAGCAAAACCAGGAAGGACATTCAATGAGTAACAATGTATGTATGACTCTGGAGCCTGAGAAGTTGTTACCAATGAGAAACTTGTGGGTCTACTTCAACAATTGCACTAATGAAGCCTTAAATTTCCATCTGTCTCTCCCTGCCCTCCATGAAATCCATGTTAATCAGTTTACAGGCAGGAGGTCAGCAGCCTGGAAGGTGGAACCACAAAATTCAGGTAGTGTAGAGGGTATCATGAGCGTGGCCGCCACTTTTAGAAAAGGTACTCAGAGCTCTGAGCCTGATCAACAACACACTCCTTCGGAAGAACTAAAATCTCATATGGAAAAGGTGGAATTTTACTCAGGCTGAGGAGGGTGTGTATCTAAGAGTGGATCCTATCCTCACATTCCATGCCACAGGTAAGGCAGGTTACTGAAACTTTGGTTTCTTCATCATTAATATGCAATTATGGTCTAGAAGGAGAGAGAGAGAAAACAGGAAACAAAATTGTAACTACTTCCCTCAAAGAAAAAATATCATCCAAAACCCAGCAAACCAACCTGAGTCGCTTTCCATAATAGCACTGCAGTGAATATGCTCCTTCCCTTGGGGGAAAGTATGAGAAAACAAACAACACAAGAGAAAGTCTAGCTGGTTTAAATTTGCAAGTGGGAGGTGTGCAGGCATTATGGTTGTATGTTATAAGAACCTACGTAGAACAAGCTGGTATGTATTTTCCATATTGTATAATGGTTGCATACTGTGAGGCTCCCAAACACTTCTTGTGGCAATTCACAGTTCCGGTGTGTTGTCTTTGCAAAATGATTGGCAGACCCTCAGGTTGCACATAGCTGAAGTTCTGTGTCCTGCTCAGTTATTGAGAGGTCTGGGGACGCTTAAAAATGTTGTGTTTGTAACCTTTGAAACTGCTGTCTGGTGGCTGGTCTTTATAGTATTACTGACAACAGATGGCAAATGGCTCCGCTGATGTAATTCTTGCTAGTGTTTCATTCCTGTGAAGTTGCACAGTTTCAAAACCTCAGAAAGTGCCTCCATATTTTTTTCTGCGTAATGATTTCAAGCCAAACTAAATAAAAACATTTTCTATTATTCAAATTCCCATGGTGTCATGTGACATTTTTGTAATGATTGCCTTGCGGCAGTTTCAGATAAGTGCACGTTTGGTAGCAATTTAAGGCCTGTGTCCTTTAAGTAATGCTTATTAGTATGTAACAGATGCCATTTAGAAACATTATGCCTTTTAATAGGCTCTGCTTTTAGACTACATGTTCTCATTCCAGGCAGACTGTGGATCAGGCAGGCTTGGAGGTATGCTGTCATTTATGCAAAGCCTAAGTCAATTTTCTGCTCTGAAGTCAAGCCATGTGTTTTTCCTTGTTTCTTCCATTCTGGTCATAGCTGCCTTGCTGTGTTTTTCCCCCCAGTCATATCTTTGGCTGATTGTCAAGCCATTACAATCAAAACCTTTTGCATTTTTAACCACCAGCAGTGGTTTCTTTTGTCATTACAGAAGAGCCTGTGTAAACTGAATTTAAACAATCTCAGCCTTACTGTCAAGGGCACAGCAAGCACAGTCAGCCCTCTGTTGCCAGCCTGTCCTTCCTTCTCTGCTTCTTCCTCCTCCCAAAAGGAGAAAAAGGGAAAAGTAGAGCCATGCTGATTTTGGAGGACCTTCAAAGGCATGTAGAATAGCTGACACAATGGCACAGAGAAACAAGAGAGATGTTTACATATTTCTTCCACTACTTGCAGCTGTTTATGAAAGCAAGTTCTGAGACAGGCTAAGAGGCTTGTCATAGCTAGTGCAGGTGATGTATTAATTTGCAGCCACAATGAATATAGCATAGTGGAAGTTACTGGGGGAAGGGATATTTTTTTGTTTCTTTCCTTCTTTTTCTCAAATTAATTGCTTTATTTTGAGATTAGGCTGGCTGTACAAATTGCTCCTTGCAAGTAATTTGGGGAAGGGCTGCTGGGCTTTCTTAGGCAGACTTATGCACTCTACTGGTGGGAGCAGTAGACTTGTCAGATATAAAGCATTTGCAATTTGAATTATGTGGTCTCTGAAACTGGTATCCCTGAAAATCTGGATAGGTGTCTCATATTTTCATCATCACATCATTTGTTTGAGGAACATTGTCCTTTCTGATAGCAAGCCAGAGCTTTCAGGTAATCTGGTATACCACACGTACTGCCATAGTTTGTGTGACACGAAGATAAGGGCCCTGTGTAATGTGGCCTTATGTTCCCCACACCTGCTTTGAGTGATGGTAGTAATAGGAAAATGTATTTAATGTGGTACTTAAACCCCAGCCCTGGTGCCATGTTGTGACAGTAATAATTTCAAATGCTCATTGATCTTAAAATATGTCTGTTTTCTGAAGCTGTCCTAACTGGCAGTCAGGCTGGCTTTTCCCCACGGGATGAAATCATGTTCATGCAAGACCATTTGCCAAACTCAGTTGTCATTTCCTGCCATTTCACTATTCCTTGTTTATCACAATGGGAGACATTGTCTGCCTCTTTTTCCTTAAGTTACGGGATGACTTCTGCCCAATGCATCACCCTTTCTATCTTCCATTGTTGTAAAGGATTGAATAAAAGCTATCTACATTTGAACTTGTGATTCATAAAAGCTCTGCTGTTGTTCATGGAATCTTTTCTGTTATTTTCCTTCCAAACCAGCCTTTTTGAATAGTGAAAATACTTCAGTGTCATTTAGAGCCTCCCATTTCTTCTCTGCTTAGATTTTGAGAGTCAGGCTCTAATTTGAGGTCAGGCCTAGACTGTGAACTTCTGTCATAGCTATTTTGGCTATGGGTACAATGAAGTGAGATGTACCACTGACATCACTGTGCTGGAAAAAGCCCCTGGTATGGACATAGTAATTCTCCAACATTTGTATGTTTTTATTTTTTGTTTTGTTTAGGAGGTAGACAAATGATGGAATTGACAAATTTAGATTTTTTTTTTTTTTCCCTTACTTACGCAAGAAAATCCATACCACTGCCCTTAGTAGTTGAAGTTATTCTTTTCCAGGAACGTTTCTTCCCATTTCGTGGTTTTATGGAAAACAGTAAATATTAGCAACTCAGTTCTGATGTTCACAGGTTCAGAGGTATTAGCAGTAGTCCCACTGAATCAATACCATTTCCATGAGGAAAACCTGATGTGAACATGATTCCTAAAGCCTCAATTAATTACAATCCTGAATGTCCCTTTTCTTTGGGACTGTATCTTCTCTGAGTTATTCAGTGAGCTCCCTCCTTCTTTTTTACATCTAAGTTCTGTGAAAAAGAGAGTTAAATGTGCAGAAGTATGAATTCCTGATATGTCATAGTCCCAGCTGGTAGCACTTGCATGGTTTAACAGCATGCTCCAGTTGTTATTGATAAAGTCTGGGTTTGAGCCATAATACCTCAGCTTTTTTCAATTACATTAGGTTAGAACTTTGTGTGAAACATGCCAGTCCAGATGTGCATTCTATGTGTAATAGGACAGGGGTAGCATGTTTACACAGATGTATTTTTATTTATCTGTGAGTTGGGTGTGGCTTTATTTTTGTAAGTGTAACACTGCTAAAGATGTATTTTAGAAAAAACAGAGTTGGAATGAGTTTGCTGGAACTTTCAGTTTGGTTGTACTGACGTTAGAAGTGATAAATGCCAGTATGGGATCCTTTCAATATGCACTTGCTTTTCTAGATTTGAAAATATTTTAAATAATGTGGTTTCATCTAAGTATTTTTCCAAAAAGAGCTAAATAATTAAATTAATTTTTAAATTCCTTTGCCTGTTTTTATTTTCTATTTCATAAATTGCGGATTACTTTTACGTTTTGGAAAATAACTAACACATGGCATATAGACCCAGTCGTACAAGGTTCTGAGGGCCTTCAGAGCTCATTAATGTGAGTAGAAATTGAAGGTTTGACATTTTTCAGAGTTAGGCTTGTCTCGTCTCTGCCTTTGCTCATCTATGTTCTGCTAAATAGGTGTGTACACTTAAAGCTTTTTTTTTTCCCTTTTCTGAAATCAGTAGTAAGATGTGATGGTGGGAATGGGATGGGTAATGTGATAGCATCCTGCATTTGGGATGCCTAATGTTTGGTCTGCCCTCCATCTGAGTGAGAGAATTTGCAGTAATGACATGTTTAGCTACAGCTGAACTCATCTATTTAATCTGTTTGGGTTCTTAATTGGCAATGGGATTAGGATTATTTATTTCCCTTCTGCCTTCATTTATTGATTCCACGGCAGAAAATTTTTTACAGAGAGAAACTTCTTGTCTTCTGAAGCCTTTCTTGCCATTTGAATTGTGATAGAAAAGTAATATATAAATGGTATTTTTGGACTGAAACATAGAAACCTGTTAACACCAGTGCATTTTTTTTTTTTTTTAACCTTTATGTTCCAAAATTTATTGCTTTTTTAGTAATGGTGAAATGCAATGCAGAGNTTTCATAAATTGCGGATTACTTTTACGTTTTGGAAAATAACTAACACATGGCATATAGACCCAGTCGTACAAGGTTCTGAGGGCCTTCAGAGCTCATTAATGTGAGTAGAAATTGAAGGTTTGACATTTTTCAGAGTTAGGCTTGTCTCGTCTCTGCCTTTGCTCATCTATGTTCTGCTAAATAGGTGTGTACACTTAAAGCTTTTTTTTTTCCCTTTTCTGAAATCAGTAGTAAGATGTGATGGTGGGAATGGGATGGGTAATGTGATAGCATCCTGCATTTGGGATGCCTAATGTTTGGTCTGCCCTCCATCTGAGTGAGAGAATTTGCAGTAATGACATGTTTAGCTACAGCTGAACTCATCTATTTAATCTGTTTGGGTTCTTAATTGGCAATGGGATTAGGATTATTTATTTCCCTTCTGCCTTCATTTATTGATTCCACGGCAGAAAATTTTTTACAGAGAGAAACTTCTTGTCTTCTGAAGCCTTTCTTGCCATTTGAATTGTGATAGAAAAGTAATATATAAATGGTATTTTTGGACTGAAACATAGAAACCTGTTAACACCAGTGCATTTTTTTTTTTTTTTCAACCTTTATGTTCCAAAACTGATTGCTCTATTAGTAATGGTGAAAAGCAATGCAGAGAAGAACTTTGTTTTCCTTTGTGCTGTACAGCATGTGGCTAAGAGCTGCCTTGCTGCGTTGGACAGGTATCACACCATGGCGTTTGCCCACAAGCTCCATTGCCACCACACGTTGTCATGATACCGAAGTTTCGCTTACGCTGAAACTTGGGGTTTTGACGTGTACTTGCTCAATGAAATTCAGGACGTGAGAGTCAGGTTCTGCATGTACTCCCGGGAACGTGCCAGAGACCTCTTCCTTCCTCGGGAAGGTTGAGCAAATACGGTTGTCTGATGATAACCACATGCATCGAGCTGTTCAAGCTTAATGGATGGAATGGAGAAGAACTGATGTTAAGCACCGCTGTTCAACACAGAGCTCCCACTCCTGCGAGAGGGTAGTGGAAACCACTTTTGTTCTATGTACACAATTTAGAAGGGCAAAAAAAATGATCCTTAGATACTAGCTGCATATTGGGGCAGTGGCGGTCTGCAGGAGAAGAGAGAACAATTTATATTATATGAATTCTTTGTCTTTTTATGTTGTGACTTCAGAGGGACTGATAAGGAAAACGTCAGAAGCTTTTGAAGCGGTAGATAAGACATGCACTTAACTGATAAGAGACAGAAGATGAAGTGATTTGTTGGGGGTCACAAAACACACCTATGTTAAGAATAAATCTTAGGAGTTCTGGTCTCAGTTGCCTGGTTTAATTACAAGAAGATTTCCTCCTCAGTATTGACATGATAGTCTTTTTGTGTTGCTGCACATATGTTTGTCTTATATTGCAAAGTGTTTCCTGATTTAAAAAAAAAAAAAAAAGGAAAATACTTCTTGGACAAAAAAGCCCCCTTCATAATAGTGTCAGAAACACTTAGAATCTGCTGAAGTTTTTTTTTATTGTGAAATATATTGGCATGAAAATAAAGCCAACAGTAAAGCCAGTAAATGAAATCAGTACTGCTATTGCAAGCATTAGAAATGGCAAAACTGAATAAATAATGACACTTGAAAGTAAGAAATGTTAGGTTCTTTTTCTCTATCTTGTTTCTGCACCACTAGTACTCACATGTATTTTTTTTTAATACTTTTACGTGTAAAAGTATACACACATTTGTACAAATGTACAAAGATGCACAGTCCAGGTACAAATCCTGTGGTGACTGATGGCTCTTGTGTAAACATACAATTCATAATGGGTGCGTGTGGTATCATTCTCTGTGTTTGCAGAACACGAAAAAGTAGCTGTAGGATAAATGATTAATTCACTTCAGACATAACACTTTTCATGCTTCATCTACGGTGAGGTTGATGTATTTTGCTTTACAATCTGGCTGCGTTCTAAATGCCCTTACAGATCTCTGAAATGGGCTTTTCAACAACTAAGTCTTCCCTGGGAGTATCAGCAATACCTTAATGCACCTTAATCAACCCAGTGGTGTGTCTAGTCTGAAATAAGTGCATCACCAGCTTGTTGGCTTAAGGAAACAGCATTAATAAGATACATATGAATGCAGGAATAGAAAATTCCTCAAAATTAAAGCACATCTCTTGTTTATTAAATTGTGTGTTGGGATCATGCTCAAAAAAGACTTAAGTATGTTGGCAATGAATACCAATTTGAAACTTAAATGAGTATTTAAAACAAACTACAGAAACAGAGTAGATTGTCCCAAGTTATAACTGATTTGTTAGATAATGGCAAAATGGTAAAACTAATATGTAGGTACTAAAATGACTAGTCTAGTGAAAAAGAGCTTGAGGAATATAATAGTGATTTGAATTGCTGTAGCATTATATTAATGAGACAAGTCTGTGGTTATGTATATTCCAGTTAAATTATTTCTGTTATGGCACAGCGTTTAGCTGCAGAGGATATAGAAGGATCATGAAAAAGAATTTTCAGAATATCTGATTAGACTGAAGTATGTAATTTACCTCCGGGCATTACAGCCATCTGTAGTTTCACTTGTGGAATTTCACATACAAGTGTGTGCACCATGTGTTTTCTCTTGTATTGAGAATAAATTCTTTTGCCCCTGGAAAAATATTTCCTGCTTACTTTAGCTGACAGAATGAAATTCTTGCTGAATCTGTAATGATGGGGGTCTACCTCTGATCTACGAAAATTAATTTCTAGTTGAAGGTAGAATATTGTCTTCAATTTTGTGATAGCATTTGTTATTTGTCTACCCGATGCAGAACACAAGCATGTTTATCAGCTTTATCTGGATTCCCGCATATTGATCTTTTTGGATCGTAACTGAAGTGAACTTTGTCTGACTTCTACCTCTCAAGAAAGATATTTGTCCACTTCACAAAACCACCGTAAACTTCAGCTCTATATTCTGGAGAAATCAGGGGTGGAATAGCAGTGGGATTAGAAAAAGCTGAATTTAGGGATCAAGACTGAAACAGGGGCCTTGGTTTATGCCTTATTGTCAGAGTTGTGCGATTTTTAGGCTGAGGTACCTATGGGTGCTGGAGGGTAGTATCTCATAAAGATGACTGAGTTATATGGGCAGTGCCTGCTTGTCTGTATAGCTGGTTTTAGCTGTGGCTTTTCACTTTAAAAATCAGATTCTTAGTGCAAATTGATGACAGATCACTAGAGTGAGAGGAGATGTGCTTACAAATCCTCGCTTGAGAATGTGGCCCAGACTGCTCCATGGAAACAAAAGAGAGGAGAAAAAGAAGCAATGTTAGTTTTTTGCTTTAAAATCCCATCTCTATGCTTGAAATGGAAATATGCCCATTCAGATTTCTCATTTATTTATCTCTAGATGAGCTTTTTTTTTTTTCAGTGGAAATGCATCCACGTCCTCCTCCTTGGCCCTGAATGCCGGTGACCTGTAAAAGACAAAGTCTGGTACCTGTCTGTAAACCCTTCCCCGTCGCTGCTGCTGTAGAATCCGCCCAGATGGTGTCTTGACCTTGTTTACCAGCTTTGGCTACTGGAGATGGCAGCGAATGTCGGGAATCCCTCTGCTGCAGGAGGCCTCCCGTTCTGAATTCACTCTCCTTATGGTTTATGGTCCCTCCTCTGTGGCTGCAGCAAGGGGCCCCCTTTTTATGACTCACCCCTCTGCTCCCCCCCTCCTCCCCGATGGTCAGTAACCCTTTGTGCACATCGCCCTTCCAAAGAACTCGCTGACCTGGAGCAGTTTGGCTGCCACAACGTGCTGGTTGTTGCTGCTAGGTAAGATCAAATTCGAACGAAATCCTGTAATTCAGATTAAGTTAAAAGACTGTCCTCGGAACTTGGTGGTTTTTATATCTCAAGATGCTGATAGGGGCCTCAGACTGAAGCACTCAGAGGAGAATTGCGCTGCTTTTCTTTTAAAGCAAAGTTAACAAATTGTTTTGCAATTGATTTTGGAACATTTGTAACATCCTGTTAGCCAGCAATAATTGTTGTCGTAGTCAAATGCCTAATAACAATAGTTATGGTTAGACTTTGCAGGTTGTTTGTTTTGTTTTGTTTTTCTGTATACAGAAAAGCATAAAAGGGACATATACAGGAGGGCAAATATAGTTTCTTCACTTTGTACTGTGGAAGACGGGGAAACATATTAGTTATTGTAAAAAAAAAATAAATAACAAACACTACTGATTTTTCTCCTGCCTACGGCAGCTGAGCAGTGTTAGTAGTACGTGCATGTGTGTCCCAGGTTTTGGGGGGATGTTCACAAAAGCCAGGCTTAGCAAAACTGACTTCTGGAGGGCACTCCAGGGTATCTAAAGTTAGACTTCTGCTCCATAGTGTCACTAGAGGAACCTCACTCTTGATCTACCCCTGTCCCCTGCCTTATATACAGAAGCCGGAACAGATTTGTTTTCTTCATGAAGAAATTTGGTATTTCTCCTTTGAGTGCTCTTGACTCATTTGGGGGTTTTCAGAGTATTACACAGGAAAGACAAGTTAACTAGAAGTCCAAAAGTGATTTTTTTAGAGAACAAAAATGACTTACGTGGAAATCTGTATTAATAGAAAGTTTGTCAGAAGTTTTCTCTAATGCCTCCCTATTTAATATGACATTATTTCATCCTTCAAATGGTCACTGCTGCTTTAGAAAACGAGCATATTCTATACTAGAACATTAGTGTAACTTTGAAGGTACTAGTTGTTTTGTTCACTGAGGAGAAAACAAGATGATGCTTGTTATGCTTTGGCTTAACAATGGCAGGATATAGCCTTATGAGCAGCATCTTGTGAATAGTGTTTATTAGCATGGCCAGTAGTTTTCTTTATGCTAAACTTAAGCCTTACATGCTGCTCTTTTGCAAAGAATTAATTTACTGGTAAATTTAATTCAGTAAGTTACTGAAGTTTTTAATGACCGTCTTTTAATTTCTTCTTTCCCTTATATGGCTTCTTTGCTCGGTGGTGTCACACAGTACGCTGGGCCCGGCTGCTGCTGAAGAAAACTGCTGCTGCTGCTCAGTACTGGCTGGGATTTTATAATGTGACTCAACTTGCCAGTGTTGCAATGCTGTTTTCTCTCCCATTTTGTTACATACAATCATACTATGAAAACCGTTTACAGAGCAGCTTCTGTTCAGCATTCTGAGTACACAGCCTTGCTGTCAAGCCTCAGGATGTATGCTGATTGCCGGCAAAGGGCAGGGAAATAATGTTTAAAGCATTTTAAGCAGTGCTGGGTGGTGGTGAATTATTAGTTGTAGTTTCTTACCCTTTTGCAGAGGAATCAGATACTGATCGCTGCCAGAGGGAGGGTGGTGGCTCCGTGGGTGAATAGTCTGACCCGGCACTGCAAATCCCATACTCCTGTTTTTACATGGAAAGCTATCATTTCCTATATGATACTTTTATGATTCATAGTTTCACAATCATAATACAGACAATTCTTGCAATGACCCTCCTAAAACTGTTGGTTGTCTCAGCCGTTTACTTTGCACTTACTATCAGTGCTGTTATTTCGCGTGAAACTTGGGTCATGGGAGCTGCCATGTGAGAGCAAACCATGATTAAAAATGGAGGATTCAAACCTAAGATCCCACCTGTAGCAGTGTGGTAGAAGATTTTGTCCTCAGTTTGGGGCTTCCAGGAGTGTAGCTACACCTGCAGGTGTAGCTTGTTCATTGAAAGCCCCTTAAATTGAAGTAATTCCTTCCTGTGTTAGGAGACTGGTGCCTTACTATTCAGACTGCTAAACCATTTCTTCTGATGGTCCTTATCTTGAGCTGGTGATGAGCCACCGATCAGTCTGGTCTGTTGTATCAGGAAGAGGTTGCTGGGTTCCTCATGAGCACCAAGTTGGACTTTGCATTTAGGTAACAGGCAGCAGATGTATGTAATTTTTGTTAGCATACAATTAGCAAATACCTTACATGAATGCCCTTCAGCATTGAGTCACGTGGATTACAAGTTATGTTGCATAAAAGAGGATGGTTACTATTTTGGTAACCATAACTCTCATGTAGGTAAATATTTTAATATTTTTTTACTTTTATGTCATTGTTTTGAAAGTGTCCAGTTGAAGTTACTCAAAAAAGAGGAGAAAACTAAGCTTTGGAATTATTTTCCTGTTCTATTTTTGGAAAGTACTAAAACTCAGTCTGTGCTTTGAAGCAGTGTTTTTGCTCTTCCAGCTTTAAAGCCATTTACTTACACCTGGAGAAATGTGGGACTGTGCTTGTTGAATTGAAAGGAGACAAATGTGATTTGATGCTGTCATGGTTCTACTTTGTAAAATTGCATGTTGAGAGGTAAATAACATATAGAAAGGCTTTTACCAGCCTCACTATTTTAGACTAGGATTATACCAAATGCTCTAATGTGAACAATAAGGGCTCAGCTATACCAAGCAGCTGCTGGGGGAACTGAAGTTTTAAAACTCATGTTTCTTAGTTCATTTGAAAAAATGAAAATATCTTGTGTTTTATTTTAACTACAGGTTGCCTTGACTTGGTAGATACATTAGCAGGAGATCCAGAGGTTCTGCAAATAGATGCTGAAACATACTATTAAAAACTCCAGAAGGAATCATTGTCCACTCCTGCTGGTTTTTCGATCCCTGGAGGAGAAAAGGTAGTAGGCTGATGTTTTTCATACTGCAAGTTAGATACTTGTGAACTAATTTGTTGGTTGTGCTCATAGTCTGTCTGTGAATACGGGTAAACTGGTGTGTCCGCATTACAAATCTCTTAAGATCAGCATATTCTGCGTTATTTCAAATAGTTTGCATGCTGCAAATGAGAGATAAGCTTAAACTACAAGCCTATACCCCTCTGAGTGTGGGTGAGGGTTTGAAGTACTGAGCTGAACTTTGCATCTTGACCTGCCTCCCTACAGGTCCATGTCAAAAGTGAATTTGAGGGACGTTTATGCCATGGTGCAGCTCTGTATTCTGCCTCTGCTGTGCAGTTTACAGAGGTGTTGTGATACAGTTTGTCTTTTGTTTCCATCCTTTCTAATACTTCTGTGGGTAATGTTGATTTGTATTGTTGATTCTGATCAGATGTGATTGATAGATGGCATAAATACTCTAAGTGCCAATGCTTTAGGGTCCATTCCTGAGCCACCTGGGGAATGTGCTGGTGATGCTGGAGCAGGCCAATTAAAAGTTGTGACTTGAGTTAACCTATTAAACCTTTCAGTCTGGGCATTTTCTAGATCATAAGAGGTGTACTGGGCTAACTGTTCTTCTACTATCAAACCAGGAAGAGGATTAGTTGACATACATGTTTGGAACGTGGTGGCTTTTCTACCATTTAGTAAAATAATATGCAGTAGTTTCTAGAAAAACGCCGTTTCAGGTGGGCAGCTTCATCGTCGAGCCGTGAAATGTGACTACCTTTAAATACTCTTGTAATGCCCTCTAGTGGACCGTGTAGGGTTAAGTACAAACAAACCTGAAAATGCAAAGATCCCCCAGTTTAGGGCTTCTGTGTTGTTACCTCAGCCTTTCGTGCCTGGTTGTACTTCTAGAGAGGCTCATTTGCTGTTCCATTAGAATGAGGGTAAGTTAAAATAATTCCTACAATAGCTAAACAGAGCAAGATCAGTTAAAGGTGGACTTCTGGCTTTTGGTTCAGAACTGTCTTGATTTTGTGGCTTCTCATCAGACCTTAAATATATCACATGACTGATTTGAGTCTCATAGCAACACATTTCTCTTTGCATTCATTTAATTCGGTCTAGTCTAATCTGCAGTCAGACAGCTAGTCAAGGTCATAAGTAATGGTAATGTTCTTGCTATATTTCTTCCTTATACTCTATAATAAATAGCTCAAAGAATGTTGATATTTTTTAATTAAAAATAAATTAAATGTAAAGCCCCCTTCCCCAGTGAACATCTGAGCGAACAATCTCTATTATATACCTACAACCTGAAGGATGAGGATTTTGGTGTTTGAATAATGGATGCAGTTACCAGGCCTTTTTTTTTTTTTTTTTTTTTTTTTTCTCCGTGCCTTTGATTTAAAGCAGGTTTCAAGTGGCAGGACTGGCAACCATGAATAATTATTTAGCAAGTGTTAAGCGACTGTCAGCCCACTCGTTTGGGTCACAGGAGTTCGTTTTGCTATGGCATAGTCTTTGGTCAAGCATTTGATACACAAATAGCAAGGATTATTGCGGGTCAGGATGGAAGCGCACTGGCAGGGTTTGTACGCAGAAAGCTACGCTTGGCTCATACTGATGTTGTTAGCACCTGTGAAAGTGCACATCACCTTATACAACAAAATAACAATCGTAGCAGTATTGCAAATACTACTGGCCTTTTCGCTATAATAATGCTCCTAGGTGCCACAATGACATCGACGCTGTTGTATTTGAAGCACGCAAAGAACAACTGAATGCCCAGACCATACTGAGACTTCGAGAAGCTCTCGAATACAGATTTCAGGCAGTTTTCAGTTTTTTTCCAGGAGTCCAGTTTTTGCAGAGATGATCTCAGGATTCTGGCACTCATAAACTGGTGAATACTGGTTTCAACTTAAAGTTGTTATCTTGAATAATCCATATTCATACTACTCCTTTCATGCACCAAGAAATATTAAATGTATCACATGACTGATTTGAGTTTCATAGCAAACTGACAAATGGGTGCAATTAGAGGGAGAGGCACACCCACACATACACAATGGACCAGATTTTTGAAAGTACAGTACATACTGTGCTAAATTATGCATGCTCTTTGCCTGTACCTAAACTTACATGAGAGCATTTGCAATATTCATATGGAAATCGTCATCTCTATGTATATAGAGCTGGTTGAGCACAGTAATTTTGTGTTTATGTGTCACGTCATTTAGAAGTTTAGTCTAAGACTGAGAGCTTGAGAGCTGCATTTTGATTTTAGCTTTGCCTGCAACACAAGCACCTCTTGCCAATTATCTACCCTCCCTGTGCCTCACAGATAAACTGCCCAGGCACTGCCCTAATGCTTTGATACTCCCTGTACCCTGAGGCTTAATTCATTGTTTGCAAAACACCACAAGTACCCAGCTGGACGATGCTGTAAGAAGTGCAAGTTGTATTTGTTTTTATTTGATGTGTCTGGTCTTTCATAACACCATTTGTCTACATGTAGCAGTGTTTAAAGTCAGGTTATGTACTAATTGTAAGCCGGCATTAAGTTCTTCACTAACTTCGGTAGCTTGATTTCTTTTAAATTAACATTACATACTGATAATATTAGAAAATTATGTATATTTCAGTGTCTTGAAGTTCAGGATTGAGAGGGTGTTGTGTTAAGCTTGTACAGTGTGTGTTACTAAAACATAGGTGCATCTAGTACAAGAAATACTTGTCGGGAGTTTTACAGTACAAACAGCTACGGGGCTTGTTTGTTTTTTAGGTTAAACTGAAGATTCCTCTGTGTGTTTTGTCCTTGCCTACTGAAATAATCCTACTTGCAAAATGTTGCTGTTAGCTGGTCTAAATGATAAAGAGACAGGTTAGAATTGGTCAATTTATCTTGAAATTTGAGTAGCTGGACTTTCTTTACTTTAAAGATGGTCTGCTGGTTTATATATTTAAGTATTTGGGGCTTTGTTTTGAGTATGAAATGGGTTCGGTTTACCTGTCAGGGATTTGTGTCAGTGGGCTACTGACTAGAAGGGAAGATCGATGGTCAGGGCTTTTAAGTTCTGTGTACAGCTCTGCTGGTAGCTGACGAATCACCTCGGGTGAATCTGTTATTCTTTCTAAGTTTGTTCAATGGGGTGGTATTTTTCTAATTCAAGGTGATGTGAAATATAATGTATTATAGATTGGATAGAATTCTGAAATCCTTAAACAAGAGCAAATACGTATACAAAATTGTGTTACATCTTACTGATTCTTATTCATGTTATTTTTGCTTTATGATGTCTTCTTCTGTTCTAAGTTTACTTGCCTCCTATTTCCATTACCGGTGTGTGAGGGGTAAATTTGGAGTGAGCCCGTGCTCAGGAATTGAGTTAGATCTGGTTTGCTTGGCAGCTCTCCTGAGATATTCTTTGTCTTCCACCAGCTTTGCCTTGCTCACTGCTGGTAGCGCTGGTGTTGTCCTGTTACAGCCTGCCAGGGTTACACTCCAGTTGCATTACAGGCAGTAGAAGTCAGTATGTGCTTACCGGTGTTTCTATTTCATAAATCACTGCTTGGAGTATCAACAGGTTATTAAGATTTGATCAATAATTATATCTGCGTTTTATCTTCCTGCTATCGGGCTCACAATATCTTCAGAGACAGCCTGATTTCTTCCTAGTTGCTCTCTTAGGCAGATGTTTTTGACTATGGAATGTGAAAAATTGCAAATATAAAGTAAGTAATGGGTCTTGATACCACTGTCATGAACAGGAAACTTGACTCCATGTTGTGTAGTGTCAAAAGCGCAGGCTACTACCTACCCAGATTAAATGAGGAGGTTTGGAGCTGTTGTGAAGCAACGGGCTATAAAACTTTTGGAATGCTTACAACAAAGACATGAACCTATGCACTGACTTACTGTGTCACTTAGAGAAGGGAATACAGAACACATGAAGCCTCTTAAACTGTCAGCTTCCAAATGTGGCAGCAAACTAACGATATCTGTGATTGAAAACATACTTTTTTTTTTTAAGGATCAGCTGTGTATTATGCCTGGAAGGCTTTTATACCTAATATTCTTAATGATACAAAAAAGGCAAGGCAAGGAAGTTTATCATTCTTTGTTCAGTTCTAAATTGTGTCGGCTAATGGTCTTACACTCCTAGAACAGGTACTATTAATGGTCATTGTTCAGTCCAAACCTTGTAACCAATAGATTTTTTCATAAGAACAAAAACCAGCTTAAAATTATCTGTGGCTAGAGGTGAATTCTGCAAAGTTTTCCAGCTCCTTTTACATACGCTTTCAACGGGATGTTTGCTAACAGGTTGTAATTCACATAGTTGAAGGTAGGAGACCTTTCCAATTTACAAGTGTAGTTACAAGACTTTCTAGTCCCTCTGAAACTATTGGGCTAGAATTACTTTCCTGACACTGTATATTCCATTAACACTTTTCTGAAGAGAGATATGCACTTGTGTGATAATAAAAGAGGCAAGCATCTACGCAGTTGTGTGTACCTGCTGACTTGTGTTCAAAGGAATGTAGTTGAAAACAGCATTACAATAGCTTAGGCTGCACAAGTGGGATCTGTAACAACTACAATGCAAAAATAGAGAATTATTAAATAAATGCAGGTGAAAGCAAGGCATTTAGCACAAATCTTCAGTTATAAGAGCTAATAGTATTAGGAACGAGTATTAATGAGATACATGGACCCAAGGAAAAAATTATTTCCCACAGGAACAAGTCAAACAAGTCCATATTAGAGCCTAAATTATATGATAGTTATCTACATTAAAAGCTTAAACCTAGCAGAATAAACACCATAATATATTATAAACAGCAGACAGACTGACTACAGTGACCCCTTGGAAATCTTCAGGTTGAGTCACCAGTCCGTAGTCAGAGAAATAGTCTCACAGAGATCAGTAAGTCTAGTTATTTAAGGGAGGCCTACATCATCTGGCTTTTAGTATTTCCTTTTGAAAGTGTGATTTAAAGGATTTTATTGGAGGTTCTTTGTTTTTGGACTTTTTATGTTACAAACATGTGGCCAGCCTTCCTACACACATCAGATTTGACTGATGTGATTATTTTTCTTTAGGTGAGTTTTAATAAATTTTAATTCTCTAAAGTCAGCTGGGGTGTGTGTATATACGTGTGCATACATATGGGTATGTACATTCGAAGTATTTTGTCCAAGTATTTTTCCCACAGTTCAGCAGATTTGGAATTGTCAGCAGACTGTGTTAATGTGGCAAGTCCATCTGGATTGCTTACCTATGTGACCTTTTGTTCTGACCAGTGAACATATCAAATTGTTTCAAAAGCAATTCCTTCAGAGAAAAGCAATATTTATTAACTCAGACATTGTTTCTTAAAGACATGGGCAGAAAGTTAAAACATTAGAGAGATTGCATTATTATTTTTTTTTTTTTTTTCCCTCCCTTGAGCTTTACACTTTGCTTGTGAATTGGAGTTGCATCCAGATGGGAGAGGCAAAGGGTGTTGCTGTAGCTGATCTCTTCCCTTTCTCATGTGCTGCGTTTTAGTTTTACTTCACACCAGGAGTGCTCTTAGAAGCGAATTTCCTGGTTGTCCTCGCATACTGTGCTTTGGACCACACACCTAGGCAGTACCTTAATCTCAATGAGGAAGCTGTATACCTTGTGTATTTTATTTTCATATGTGATGGGATTTCCTCTTTCAGCTTCATTTGTGTTTACAGCTATAATGGTTAAGTATTGTGTAGATAAAATGATGTATATAATACTTAGGAAATAATATCCGCTGTAATAGACTTATTTTCCCACAGTTCGCAAGGAAAATATCATCAATCTAATGATTTATGTCAATGTAATAATTTATGTTTGACATTCTAGTAATTTAGGCTCTGGAAAAACACTGAATTTAGCAGCCTAGCTGCAAGTTTGCCTGTGAAGAGCTTTGAAGTTTGATGGCATTTAATTCTTGAACATGGGTTAAAAAGAGATTGATTCCAACAGTGAAATATGTGTCTGATCATCTTGATCAGATGGGTTGTTCAGAAGTGATGTGTAGCTCGTGGTCTGAAATGACCTGCGTATTTCAAAGAGAAAATGAATATGGTAGCTTTTCCACAGGACTCGGTCTTGGTTGGGAGCATTTCTAATCTATTTTTGATGGACTGAGTGTTCTGTTCTGTTAGTATATCTGTACAGATATTTTTATGAGAATGTAAATTGTGTTGTAAGGGCTTACCGAGCATAGCATGGGTGATTAACATCTTCATAAAACTAAATAAACATACCCTATTGTGGCATTTTCTGTATGCTGTATGTAATAATTTACAATCACTGTTAGATGCCATGGGACATTTATCACAAGACATTTGCAACAAATCACTGAGTAAAACTCAAATTGTAGAAGAAAGTGTAATTGGTTGCAGGAAAGAGATCTATCTTAGATACTTGAATGGCTGCCACTGCTGCAGCATCTGCATGCATACCAAGCTTTGACGTATTTGTTTTGTTAAGACTCTTAGGACAGAGAAAGAAAAGCTCTTATTCCATTTTAAAGATAGAGAACTAGGGGACACAGCTATTCAGGGTATGTCAGCATTGCAGAACACAGTTTAATGTAGGATCTCTGAGCTTGCTCCATTAGCAGAGCTGATCTAGGCTCATTTGAATGGGACTACTTATTGGGGTAATTTACCATCCTCCTTCCAAGGTGGAAACCTGGCAGAAGCAGCCTCTGTAAGTGTGCCGTCAATCTGAAATACTGCCAGAATAAAGGTGAAGAGCATTTTACCTAAGGTGAAGAACTGGTACATTCTTATAGAATCATAGAATCATTTCAGTTGAAAGAGACCCTCAGGATCATTGAGTCCAACCATAACCTAACTCTGGCACTAAGAACCTTGTCTAAACGCCTTTTAAACACCTCCAGGGATGGTGACTCCACCACTTTCATGGGCAGCCTGTTCCATTAAACAAACTCAAATTACATCTCTCATATATTGCCTTTAATTTAGTTTGTGACTGAGGGATGCTTTTCAGTAATTCAGATGAAGGCTCAGGAAAAAGAAGTACCAAGCCGGATGTTGCTTTAATTTTTCTCCTTTACTCTGTGTGTAGACTCCTGATGTGCACATTTCATTCAAATAGTTGCACACCAGCGTGGGAACATTTGGCCAGTGTAGCCTAGAAAGTAAAAATATAATCCAGACCTGGATTGGGAAGGAATCCATGTTTGCCCAGCAAAAGGAGACGTTTCATAATCACAATTGCATTACTCTTAGTGCCTAATTTGCTTCAGTGTTTTTCAGTACTGTATTCTGAATGCCCACAGTGGTATGGAATCGCGTGCTTCACAAGCTCTCAGCTCCTTGCAACACTCTGGATATGTTTGTCTGACTGTAAGTGATCAAAGTACTGAGGTTCAGCAAGTGAGTGCTTACAGGACAAGCCACCCATCTGAGTGTGTGTACTCCCTTAATTGTGAACTGAAATGTATTGCAATTAATCCACTTCATCTGGTCTTGTAATTGCAAGATCAAGCACATCAAGTCTTGCAGTTGCAAGATCGTTGTAATCATGTGCATCGTGATTCACAGGGTGCAGGCGATGTGTGCAACTTAGTGTTGGCAAAAACTTGATCTCTTATGATCAGGCGAATGTAGCTGAATGTCTTGGAAAGAACAAGGCTGCGAAAGGAGAGTGAAGGAACATGTGGTCTCACAAAACATATTTGGATTTGAAATAGTGTTCCTCAAAGTTGATTATAAAATGAAAATGAGAATATGAGGAAGCATGGATGGATTTAACTGCAGACCAGATGTTGACTTGAAAAATGATAACAAAAAGCAAAGTACATATGTTCGTGTGAAATCTGGAGAAATGTTTTTCCTCCAAGGAAAGCATCCATATAGATAAGGTTGCTCAAGTAATGTGATGCGACAGTTGCTATGTCAACTAGTGTTCCTTTCTACACATTTAAATTATTGAACAGCACAGTAAATGTTGTATAAAAGTAGCTCCTTAGAACATGGTTATGCATCTTCTTATTTTCCTCAAAGCTTTTTAAAACTTTTCTGACCTTCACTATGTGTCTTGTACGTGTCTGAACTGTGTGCCAGACCTCTGTGCAGCTCTCATTAAAGTCAGAATTCGGCCCGTTATGTCCCCTTTGTCTGACTCAGCGCCCTTTGCAGCCGCGTGTTTCGTGGATGTGTAATGGAGCAGTGGCTGCTGCATTTGAAAGCAGAGTAAAGGGATTGAGGGAACAGATTGAATCCATCACAGAAAGAGTATGAAACTCCCATGCAAGTAAGTGCATCATAGTTAATGAATTGAATCTGGTGCTATAAACTGGCATCTGCCTTTGCGTGCAATACTTGCTTCATTGTTAACCTGGAAAGTGTAATGTTTTTTTGGCACATGCTTTAATAATTTATTTGAAATGTAAGTTAGCTAAGTGGAATCTCCAGCCTTAAAGCCAGCGAGAGCTGGTAGAGGCTGAAGCAAAAAGGAAAACTAAGCTGAGTGTATCAGTGACATTTGTGTAACCTGAGGCTAGAACAGGTAAATGATGAATCCCGGTACAGACGTTTGACTTCCTTGTGTGTAAATTTGTCTATAACTGGTAGATGATTTTCAACTTTCTTGTTTGTCCCTGGTTGGGTAGCACAGAAAACCAGTGGGCAATGTGATTTCTGAGGAGTCAAGAGGAGGGAACTCCATGCTGTTCTTTGCAACATACTTCCTATGTGATATTTTATCTTTTTGTCTAAAACTAGGTATGCTATCTACCTTATTCAAAGATAGTAAAGATATTGATGTTCTTGAGCACTCCTGAAATTGTGGCCATGTACTTTCTTTAGGTGGACGTTACCACTATATGGATAATAAAAGTACCTTTTGCTGAAATGCTTGCTGCTTGATGTATTGGTTGTCATAAATGATGAATTTTCTGGCTTTGTCCTAAAACCTAATCAAAGCCCTTCAAATCTTTTCTATATCCTTTGAAATGACCACATGTTAAAACTTTTACTTCTGAACTTGCTTGGAAGCAATTCCAGCGTCCCTGTTACTGCTTCAGTCTTCCTCTTGTCAGTCTAATGGCAGTCAATTGGTTCTGTAGATGAACGTGTACAAATAGGGTTTAAATACCTATTTCTGCATATGTGAAAAGTTCAGGAAGGATGGGAAGAAGTGGGGTGTAAGTTCTGCATAGCAACTGCACAAGGCAAAGTGTATCTTGTGTGCGTGTATCTGTCCTTTGTTGGTAGAAACCTCTCTGTGTGCATTTGAACTTCTGTGAATATCTGTCCATGCAGAGATTTAGGAGTCTGTTTTCCAAAGGTACAGATATAGTGAAATCAAATCACATAGGCAACTGAAAAGCTGTTTAATAAAACTGATATGAAAACTTTTGTGTTTGACTTGCATGGGTACAAATATGTACATATACATGTATGTAGACAGGGGAAAGTCTGAAAGAAACTTCGAAAACATAACCTTTAGCTAGGTAGCTCTCTCTCCGAAATAAAACTAGAACTTACTGAACAGATATTATGCGGGAAGTGCTTTATTCATATGGCACACAGCTTGTCACACCAAAGTCACATCAATTCCAGAGAAAAATTACCTTCACTTGATGCCTCATGCGGTACTGAAAATTGGATATCAAGGGACGTGGAGGTGAAATTGAAATGCAATTGTTGTTCTGCTGTCTCAGAGCAGATCAAGCTGGAGACAGCTGGAGGGAGAAACAGATCTGAGGCTGCTTGTGGAAAGGTTCAGAACCAGCTTTGTGTTCACTTGCAGGAACTGTGTTCCCCTTATTTTCTTTTTGTAGTGTTGGCAGTTTATGTGAACCGCTGTTGGTGGCCTGTTGAAGATGTAGTAAAGACGGCTGATCCTTCTAGGGATGGGCTAATTTCAGTAAGGATGCTCTTTTCAACAGTCACCTTTACCCTGGAGGTTCCCAGCCAGGACAATCCTATGGAATTATCGCTGGTCTCCTATAGCTCCTGCTTTTTAACCTGTGGGATCTGGGCTGTGTGGCTCACCAAGTACTTCACATGTCTCCCATTGCGCAGTGACATGCACATTAACCCTCTCAAAACAATTTTCTGCATGCAGTTTATGATTCATCTGTGGGATTTATTAAGTGTTTGTTTCTACTTTACCCTCACTGCCAACTAAAGGAATAATCAGATAAACTGAATTACTGCATTAGCAATAACTCTTCAGATTAGTGTTGCTTGACCGACTGTCTGATGGGAGGTGTTACTACCCTTGGAACAATGTCCTCTCTAGCTAGTTATGATTTTTTTTTTTTTTACCTTTGATAACGTTTATATTGTGTTCGTTTTATGAAACTGTTGTTACTTAATAGATTCTGTATCTGTTATTATTTTTCCAAATAAGCTATCTTAGTAGGATGCAACTACTTTTTCATAATTTGAGAGATTTGGGTAGCGTGTTGTCTTTTTTCAACAAAGAAGTCAGATACCTACTGCGTGTGAGCTTTGTATTGCCGTGAGGCTGTTAAGTCAGTTCTGTGTCCTACCCAACCCTCTGTGTCCAGCTTTGGTCCTTAATGGTTCTGGTCCTCTATCATCTTTCACTAATATCTGCCGTACATAGAGTTTAATTATTCGGAGTACTAAATAGGCTTTCTGTGGGTAACTGAACTGGAGGGATTTTGAGATACAAATCCTTGCAAGATAGAACTCGGGGCAGAAACAGAGACTTTCAGGCTTCCCAGCATCCACTGTATCAACAGAGATTGAAAAAGAAATCTGAAAATAGACATCTTGCCCCTTCTAGCTCATTGCTAAGAGGTAATTTGCTATCGTTTGTGGAAACTCTTATTTTCTTTTTCATCGTTCATATAAAGCTTGTTGGCACTCCTTTCTACCTCTGTGAACAATGTGATCTTGTTCCTTTATATTCTTCCATCTTCCTGTCCAGTTGATGTGCTACTGAGTAGCACAGCACGAAGACTTATTGTTTGTTTTACACCTGCATTGTAAGACTGTATTTGTTCTGTTTTGTGTAGTGTCCACCTCAGTAAGGTCCTGGCCCAATAAAGTTCTTTGCGGTAGGGGAGCAGTGACCAGGATGACACAGGGAATCCCGTCTTTATTTTGCTTTTGGGTAGGATTACATGCCTTGGTCCCGTTTCCAGTTCTGTGACTTGTTCGCTGGGACTGCAATCAAGATCCTTCTTTTCCAGCTGCTTTGGAATTCCTCCCTGTGACAACAGGAGATCTGTCAGCCTTTACAAATTGTAACTAAATTATTCTATGCCTTCTGGATAGAGGATGGAACACTGGGAAAAACTGGTTTTGTTATTCTATCTGAACGAATTCATGAGTTATTTTCGTCAAATTAGGTGTACGTGTTCCTGGACCTCCTCCTTCCTAGCACCTTTTAATTTTGAAGCCTTTTATGAAATGCAAAATACTATTCTCTGCTTCATTATTCTTTGGTCTGTTTTTGTTTGTTCTCTAAGGTTCAGAATTTGAAGAAAGGGTTGTCCTCTTTGTTCTGAACTACATTATTTTTGGAATGCTGGAAGGGAGTTCAGCTGATGATGCATTCCTTCTACCTCACTGTGCCACCGAGTACGCCAAGATACTGTGGAGAAATGGTGAGGCCGTTGCCTATTTCTTGATCAAGATGAAAGGTAAGGTCATTTTAGAGAGACATATTCATTGGTTCCTAATAGCTAGAAGTGTAATCCTTTTGTTTATCTTTCAGTGGAAATAATCCTGGCTCTCATTTACATTGTTATATCAAATCTCTTGCAGAATGAATCTGGGGAACAAACCTTCCCAGAATTTGGAAGCTATCCATATTACTTTCATTTAAACATGATGGCTCCAAACTCTATTTTCACTTACACTGAATGAGCTGAGATACTGGCTTATTCCAATAAACTGCGCTTTAATGCAGCCGAGTAGGAGGTCGTACATCTAGGAACAAAGAATGTGGGGCCTGCCCACAGAATGGAGGACGACATCCTGGGGAGAACGCCATCTGAGGGAAGGAGAACAGTTCACAGTGGAAAACCAGCGTGTCAGGAGCAGCGGGTGGCGAGAAGTGGCAATAAATACCCTGGGGTGCACACGGAGCAGTGGCCGCGTTGTGTAGAGGGAGGTGTATATGGGACCTGGAATGCTTTGTCCGGTTGTGATACAGTTTAAAGGACGATGATTAGTGATTTCATCATTCATTGATTAACTAGCATGGAAAAGAGACAATGTGTTTTATTCTTAAGGGATACTTGCACCAGTATGAGCTTTAGTGAAGGTCTTCTATTAAATAGAGAGTTTGGGTTAATGCAGATACTTTGCTAGTAACCAGTCTAGAGTGGAAACAGCTTTATTAGAATAACTCCAGGTATGCGGCTGAGCACATAGCCCCATTTAGGAGCTGGTTACCAGTCTGTGTTTAAGATTCATGGGTGTCATCCTGATACCAGCAGCTTAAATGTAGAGAAGTTGGTATCTTTGGAGGTAAATGTATAGTTCAAGTCAGCAATCAGTAGCCATCTATTGAAAAGAGGAGAATAAGGAACAGCTTGAGAGTCACACAGTGGATTGCAGTGGAGTCCAGAGGATGGGCTGAAGGTGCCACTCTGACACAGTCCCAGAGGCCAGCAGCAAAAAGATACATTCTGCACTTCTGCTGCCTTGGGATGTGCAAAATCCTTATTCACACTGAGCTGTAGCTTGTACACCCCGGTGCTGGTACGGTGCTGCTGTGCCATCAGTGGTGGATTGTGTCTCAGCCTGTGGTAGAGGGATCTTGCACATATCTGTCAGTACGCTGATGAACTTGTTTGCGATTGGCAAACACTTCAATTGCCGAAGTACATTTTCTTTTAAGTCCATAAATATTTTTGAGCAAAGCTTTTGGAAAGAAACACTTCTATGGGCTGTAATGATTCATGCTTCAGTAAAATGAATTTGCACAGTAGTCTGTTATGGGTGGAGTATTAGCCAAGTTGAAACTGTTTCTGAGTAAGTTGAGAGTCACAGTTTGGTTTTAAACCAGGTCCACATAAAACACAAATTCTTCAAGTCCAGCTTTGTCAGCATCTGTCTTTTGTTGCCAGTGGTTTTTTTTTTTTCTGAGCAGCTATATTTGTTAGTTTTTGGCCTGTGTCACAAATCACTGCAGTCTTTTGCCAAAGCCTTTTCGGGAAGCTTGAAACTTGTTGTTTGTGTCACTTTTTGCTATTTGCTGTATGCATTTAGAAAATAATTCCTGTTTCTGAACTTGCTTGGTTTCAATTTCATACCAGCCGTGCTCTAGCTGATCATATTCTCTCTGCTTTCTAGAAGCACCATGGATTTATTAAGCCCAAAACAGACTAAGATAAACATCTTCTCTTAGAAGTTGTACCTCACATGGTTGCTTTACTTTTTTTTTAACTTTTTTTTTTTAAATCATAATGGAAGTTTTTTTTTCCTTTACCGTTCTGGTCAGAACATTTAGTAGGAGCACCTGTAAGTACAGGACTTTATATTGTGCTGGACCTCTGTTACAGCTTCTGGTTATAGGAAGAAATTATTTTCCTCTGTGCCCACCATGTGATTCTGGTTCCCTTTGTTTCCATACTGCGCAATTACCTGGCCATTCTTTATAGTTTTATTTTCTTCACTAGGTAACTGAGACTTTCACACCCATCTTGTATTCAACTCTATTTCTCATCTGTGAATTTTCTACAGTATGATAAAAAAACATGCTTCAGTGGAAACAAATAAGCCAGAACAGATCTGTGGAGCACAGCTATTTCAGATGTAAGTCATTTGGGTGAATCCTAGAAATGGTCACCAAGGAGAGAGTCTCTTCTATCTTTGCGACTGATTTGGTGTGTGTCATTATGCCAACTAATTTTTCCAGTTTTCAGTGATTCCAATTAACTGTCTTGGCAATATTGTAAAGTCATTTCCATTTGCCGGTTCCTAGATGGCCTGTACAAAGTGAATTTGGTAATTTTGGTCCAGTTCCACACATCCATCCTTAACCAGATTCAATTGCTAGTCAGCTGCAGAGGGACAGGTGGCCTTGAGCACCTGCCTTGCTCACAGATGCCGTAACTGCAAGTCAAGGTATTGAGACAATTTGGCAACTATTGGCACTGGCCATCCTGCACCTGTTGTGTAGATAAACAGAAGACTCGTTCTTCAAGGCTATCACTTTTCGTGAGCGTTAGACACCTTTATTGAAACAAAATTTATTCATGATTACGCAGATCGTCACCCCAGCCTCTCTGGTACGTGCCTGTTCGTGTCCAATGACAGGCACGCGGTGTTTACCGCTGGGTATACTAAAGATTGATGAGACGTACTAAGCTACTAATGTGGCTGATAAGACACTTTGTCACGTGCCAAGATAAATGTCTCCAATTTTATCTATGTCAGCGACTTCCGTATTAGACAGCTGAGGGGTTGGACCTCACCGAATGTAGCTACTTAAAGGTAAAACAGGACATTACAGTTTCCTGTCCATGTGCCTTTCTGTGCAGAAAGCAACCTGCAGCACTTGAAATATTTTGCAGAAAGCCTTCATATAGATACTTTGGGTTTGAGATATGTTTTATATTCTTTTAAGAATTTATTTTGGATTTTTTTTTTCTTGGCGTGCTCCAAATCTTAGTGAAAACCTCAAAAATAATGTGTTTTGTCAAGTGATGCAAGTTTAATGACCATGGTTACCGACACTATTTTTTTTGTGCTGTGAGACCATGTAATTCCCTGAAAATTTTTCTTTTTTATTTAGTGAGGATTAGTAATTACTGAAAATGGACTGTTACCACATTCACATAAATGTCAAAAGAATTTAGAAGATTCATCATGCAAATAAATCAGTAAGAAAGCTGAAGGATGCTGGGAGCCAGGAGTGTGGTAGTCCCTTTAAGAATAGATCAGAACAAACCTTCTTATTTATGTATAGAAAAAAGACTTGAGTTTTTTTTTCTTCTCGATATGTGTTACTGTTTCTATAACACATAGAAGCTGCCCAGGTGTGGGCCGAGCTGTCTGTGATACAAAAAGGAAGGAAATGAGATTGTCCGATCTTGTCCCTTCCCAAGCTCACTGTGTACCTTTTGTCAAACCTGAGGAGTGAAGATGTGGAGAAAGACAGAATTCACTCTGCCTTGAGTCAAACCAGCCTTAACAAAATTGGGTCCTCTCAGAAGGCTGTAAAACATGCAGTCGAACCAGGAGTAAATGCATTGTTGGCTTCTCGTTCATTCTTTGGAGATTCTCCACAAATCACATTTTGGGAACATCTGACAACAAAACCTCTAAGCTGAAATCAAGAAGGCAGAAAAGCAACCCTGGCCCAGTCTCTGCTTTTTGCTAAGCAGAGCTTTAGGGATGGTCGTTGGAACTGGCTACCCCAGCTGAAATCCATTTCACGCCTTTCTTCATACGAGCCTTTGCAAATTTCTTTTAATACTTTGGTGGCCCAGGTGGTATTCCCTAGAAATAGATCCCTAAAAGGAAAATAGGTTTTTATTTTTCACTGATTCCATACATTTCTTTAAAAAACAAAACAAAACAAAAACAGAATTGAAGTTAACCTGACAGACAATTAGCTGGAATCTTGCTGGGTAATTGCTTTTCTCTCCCTCTGTTTTCTAGCAATAATATTTTTAATGTGCATTTCTGAGGCAGACTGAAAGTTCTGGCTGTAATAAAAATGAAATGTCTACATACCAGTCAAGACATGAATTCATTTAATTTTATTGAAGCCAGAACCTTTGTTCCCCCTCTCACATACAAACTCACACAATGGGTTGACCTTGGGCTCTGTTCAGCAGAAATAACTCCCCACCCTGTGCACAAGCGCTCAGCCTGCGGAAGGCCTGTCCAAACACGCGTGTGCCAAAGCCAACTTGTTCTGCAGGGAAATAGTCAGTATGCACAACCTTGTTTTGTTTGGGTCTGTTGGATGTGGGGACTGGATTGTTGTTTCTTTTCTGGTTTGTGGCTCTTTGGGAATGCTAATGACTGTCTGCTTTCCTGCCCTTGTAATATCTGTTTACCATTTTGCTGGCTCGTAAGTTGGTCATTTGGCACTCGTGACCTAACCAAACAGATCAAAGGCTTCCAAAGGGCAGACTGTATGAATACTTCCCTCTCCATCGCCCTGATTTTCCCCGTCTCCTCCCTCACCTCAAAACTCAGCGTGTTTGTGCGTTTCAGCAGTGAAACAAAGCTCTGAACCAAATGTGGGAGAGCCCAGTGGTCACCTCTGGGCCACCAGCAGCTTACAGGAACCTCTTTGCTGTTGGATGGGAACTAGAGACAAAGTGGCCTTTGTTCCAAAGGTTGGTTTGTTTGTTTATTTTATTGCGCTGCGGCTGTGGGCTATGACTCTGCTAATATGTTTCCCAGGGACAAGGTGAAGAATGGCTTCATGGTTTCTTTATTTACAGTGCCTTTAGACATTACCAGTTTTTGTTGTCTTCTCAACACAAAATTAGGAGCACAGACATAAATCACTCAGCTCGTGGGATTGCTGCACAGCAGTCTCATCAGGATTTATAGGAGACAGGCTACATGAGATAATAATAAACTTATAAGGACACTTGCAACATGCAGGAATTCTTAAAGCTATTCACTTCATGAGGAAAAGTTTGTTCCTTTTTTAGGATGTATGGTGCAACACAGCTGGGATCCAACATCTCTGTTGGGCTGGCAGCTAACAATGGGACTGGGGATATACTCAGTTTTTTGGCTCATGAAGAAAGAGTAACTTCCCATCATGTGTTACAAATACTGAAAAGTTATAAACAGCGCCGCAAACCATCCTCTTCCAACAATGTGCTTGAACATGTGTTTGAAGTTAAGAGTGCACTTCGATTAAGCAGGGACAGACCAAGCCTGGATGTGAATGGATTGGTTCTGTAGCTACATACTCTTGTTGTATGGCTGAGTATGTGTGACGTTGATTCTTGCTATATGGAGAGCTACGGCCTTGAACAACTCAGAGTCTAGGATTAAATATACTCACGTGTGCTCTACTGAATTGGCATCATAGAAAAGACAGTAATCGTAGTCAGGCCTGGCAAGTATCGGCAGAAGGTACAAGACGCCAGGTCGAGGAACAGACGTAGTTCTCAGTTTGAGGTAGCTATAGGGATGTGATGAAGAAAAAAAAGGCTCTATTAAGTAAAAGCCTCATACTGGAATTTAGGAATGGCCATTCAATAAGGAGATTTGGGAAGCTGTGAAATAGGTTTTAGTGAAGTGATGAAAGTTTTGTGTCTCAAGACACTGAAAACTAAACTGGGTGGCACACTAGTGTGTGGTAAAGAAAACCAAGAAGGTCTTAATGAAATTTAAGCAACAAAGTAAGAAAATGTAATCTTTTTCTGTTATAAAATCTGGTACATCCATTTCTATTTAAACTGCCTCGTAATCAGAGAGGAGCAGCATAAAACTTTTATAAATATTTTCTAAAAATGAAAATAAGTCAGCGCGATGTTTCTATGGTGACCTTATCCTTTATGTAGGTATTTGGTGAACTTATGTTGGTCATTCATTTCAAGGATGAATGCTTATCCTCTCAAATAGTGTGAAGTTCTGTTTTTATGGTATTCTGCACTGTGTGGAAGTTGTACAGTGAATTGCTAACAGGACTCTTAAGTTTTTTAGGGTGCACGTTAAAATTTTGCACCCTGGATGTCTGTTCTTAAATGACTTTCTCTTGACTCCCGTTTGAGTTTACCATACGTTATTGCAAAATAAATCCCCTGGTTCTAATGTTTTTTGGACAATTTTCACTGAGAACTGACTTTTAATAGTTTGGAGGCTTACACATGAGTCTGTATTATGTCTGCATGTAGAGCATTATGCCATGTCCCCATGATATCAAGTGGCTGAATTGTTTTTATTAGCAAGAACCACCCCTGAGTGAAAACTGTAGTTTAACACTGATAGTAGTTCAAATGATGAACTAGAAGCACATACGTGCATGATAAGTTACTACTCAGCAGAAATGGAGTGACTTACAAAGGAGCACTTACAGCACTTTCTTAATGCATGACTCGGTTATTTATGGCTTTTTACCCAAATGCCTTAATTAATGTCTCATCCTCCTACAGAGGTGTGACTTTTGTGTGCTGCAGTGTAAGGCTGAACCTAAGCCGCTCTGTGAGTTTAGCTGTCGGTTGGATTCCACTCAGTGCTTTCTCAGATATGGTGTTTCCTCTTTGGAAAGTCATCCGCCTCCCTGCTCCGTGCTGGGTTGTTGGGGCTGCCTGACCAGCTCTGTTTTCTGCAGGAGGCCAGCGATGGGCTTCCCTTCCTCTGGCCTGGAATCACTGCAAGCCTTGAGCACTCAGGGATCTGGTTCCAGTTTCAGGTGGAGCAACCCCAGCACTTACCTTTGCGTGGTTCCCTTACCAATGAAGGTTTGAAGGTGACTCCTGGGTACGCATTGACAGATAGCAGCACCTGAAAGAAATAGTCTTTTGCACAGTTGTCTAGGGAATTTACTGAACTAGGGGATCAAAAACTGAATATGCAGCAAAAGGGTTGTTTAACTTTCTAACCAGTAGAAGTCAGAAAGGAGGTGTAAATGATGGGGCCGGTCAAGGTTCATACTTCAGAGTATTATCAAACTATTTGGGAAGGCACAATGGCAGTGTATGCAGGGGCTAAGGGAGCTTCTCTCCCTGTTCTTGTTGTGAAATTGTTAGCTTAAACAGTATTGGGAGTTTTCTTTGGAATCCTTCTGCACTGTCCAGCTGCATCAGGCAACTTAAACTTTCTGAGCATTTAGATCAAACTGAGTTTTGTGGTTAGTGTATTTCATAAAAAGAGTTTGTGAGATGATCTTCCAAAGGTAAAGGAGTACACTGAGATTACGTTCAGAATATTTATGCCTCTTTGGCTATAGCCTAGTTATATCTTTTCAGTGAACTTTCCTATGTATGTTGCCTGGGTACCTACGTGGTCTGATTATGAAGAATCGGAGTCTGGAAAATATTATGGTGAGACCCGTCAACTGTGTGTTAAGGAGCTCCTCTGAGTTTGGTGGCACAAATTTTCCTCCTGAAAGTGTCACAGTGTCTGTGCAGTTGCACTTCAGTTGGTGTCGTCCTCGTAGCCTGTGGAAGGTGTCAGGCAGTAGTTGTGGCTGGAATCACGCAGCAGTTAGTGCAGCAATACCAGTTCTGTTTTCAAATGACTGTATTTTTTGCTGTCTGCTTTCAGGGAGTCCATGTGATGGTACAACCAGTCAATGTTACCTGCAGCCAGCTTTGGATACTATATTTGTCTGGAGAAAGTACAAAAGAGGTGGCCTAGGGATGAAAATGCTGCGTGATTTCTGTCAGTCTTTCATGGCTGAGGATGCCTTGGGGATCAGCTGCCCTATTTCTGCTGCCATGTATCAAGGTAAATCGCTTGATGTGGAGATGTTAGGTAAGGGTTATGTATAATGTATACATTTCAATGTGGTCTTGGTAGGATTTTCTGAACTGTATAAGAGTTCAGTGCCCTTGTCTGAACTGAACCGTTCTCTCTGTGCAGTTGGTTACTTTTCTTGAGATATCTGGAATTTCCTGTAGAAAGGTGAGCCAATGCTTAAGTAAGACAATGAGAAGCATGAACTCATCCTGCCTGGTCTTTTGCATTCTTATCTTACTCTCTCTTAGAAATAGAACTGTGTCATTGCCCTAGACAGTGACTTACCAATTTTACTTGACACCAGAGGGAAAAGAATCATAAGATGTTCTCAAGCCTACACTGTGCACATAATGCTCTTGTAGATACTCCATTTGTAAAAAATTAGATTTAATAAGCCACCTACCTGGGCTCTACTCATTCATCCCATCACATCAGTACTTGTTTCATATTGACTGTCTTTGAACATTTGGCACTTTTAAAAGGTCATTAAGTAGTTATATATCTTCTCTGCGTTCAGGTTGAAGTTCTGGTTTTGCTAGTAAAATCTACAGAAAAGATCTGTGCTCACATTATTTGTAAAACTGTTTTCTTTAGGACGACATTTTTTCCTAAAGTTCCTCTATGGTATATGGTTCATTCACTCGTGCTTCTTTAGGTCATTCCATGTAGAATTTTCCTGTAAGCCCCAGCTAAAAGAGAGAAAAAAAAGGAAGATGAGAAGAGAGAAGAAAAGATTTCCAAAGGAACTAATGGAAGTAGGTCTTAGAGAATTTCTGGGCTAAAATACGCTCCCTCTTCCACTGAACTTTTCACTCGTTCATGCTTTTACTCCTTGGTTTCTCCTATTCAGTTTGCCAGAAATTCTTGCAGACTTATCCTGAGTAGCAGAAGTGACTGTGGGAGGTAGAAGCACCAGGAGACTGGAGCCAGTAAGTGAATATCTGGTTAAAAATTCAGATGGAGCCATCCCCTTCAGGGGATGAGTTAAAATAAACAGTGTGAACTTGGCCATGTTAGTTACATAAACATAAGGAATAAAATCAAGGGTTAGGTAGTGATTATATATATGGGTGATTTCTCTGTTGTTTGCAAATGGAGAAACTACTGAGTGTGTAGTCCAGTTCACTGGTCTTTTCCCAGTAAACAGGACAATTCTTAGAAATTATGAGGTAATGAAATTGAACTACAGACAATCTGAGAGGTAGTGAACAAAGCACAGTCTTGGCATAAACCAGCTGTAACTCCCATTGCAGTACACTTACAGCAGGGTAGAAATTAGCCCAAAAAATTCCTGTTGCACAACACAATATCTGGGTTATAGAGAGGGCTTTGGTTCTCTGAAGTTATTACAAAGAAGAAATTTGTATGGCCAATGGGCAGTGTGTTTAATTAGCTTCAATTTATTGCCAATACCATTCTTGGATGGAAACACAAGCATCTTCATTATGGCTTCTGGAAGATTTGGAGTGCTCTCCTACAGGGTGAGTTGTCCTCGCTGGGAGCATTTTCTACCGAATTCACAAAAGATAGCGACAGAGTAGGAAAACCTTTCGGTGGTTCGTGTGGGGATCTTGTTGATGTAATCTGTTCAGCTGGCTTGGGGATCCAGACAGGCCCCTCAGCTGCGTGCACGCAAGCTGTGATAAGCGTTGGGTTCCAAAAGCAGGACAAACATTGTCTCGTTCTGGAAGCGCGGTGAGGAGTGCTGCGGAGCAAATTGCTCCCATGCCTTCCCACATCTGTCTTGCTTTGTACTGGCTTGGGGACCTTCAGTTGAGACATCGTGTTTCATCTTGTCTGCAGCACCCCACAGGAGAGTTAAGTCAGAATTCAGCCCTAGGCTGAGTTCCTCTGAAGCCGTTATATTTATGTTCCTCCTGCTTTAAACCAACAAAAACTGCTGTTGCTCTTTAATCCATCTTGCTAAGTTCAAGTTAATTAATGGCAATTGAAGAGAACTGTGATCAGGTCAGCAAACAGAAAGCAGATCCTGGAGGAGAGTATACTTTTTTCTTTCTTCTTTTGCAATCTTCTATAAAAACAAACAAACAAAGAGAAATGACCCAAAAGATTGGTAAATATAATTCCACCAGAGTGGCTGTCAGGAAAAAATACGTGTGAGGCCTGGGAAGTGCCTTGGCCAGTTCTGCACATAAGTGAGACATATCTACAAAGAAGGAGGGAAAGAATAAACTTGAAATGCAATGTGTGTGTTTATATATATTTATCTGGAGTATGAATTGCAACGTAGTCTTTATAGTGAAAGGGAGAAGGAGGAGGTGAATGTGGCACTAAAATATATAATAAAAAAATCTGCTTTTTAAATTACATTCTCCACTCTGGTGCACAGCTCACTGGGCATCAGTTTACATTTAACAGGCTTTAGTTCATCCATTTTCAGTGCAAAATCAACTCACTATAAAAAGAGTATTTAAACCAGTGTCTAATACGTTTATTTTATCTGTTTTAAATATGAAATCCACTTGTGTAGTTCTTGTCCTTGTATTATCCTGGTGCTGTGTATATTAAGCACCCAGGGAAATACCAAAAGAGAGCACAGGACAGATAACACGTGCTGAAACTAGGGGAATTTCCCTGGTTTTGCTTAGTTCTAAAGGCACCATTACTCCTGCATAGCTCTGTGTGGTACTTGGTGAAGAAATAACACAAGAATTTTCCAGGGCTTCGTGCTATCTGTCAGTAGTAGATAAAGCAGAAACATTTTCTGAGTGCAGGAATCCTTTATCACCAGACCTCGTGTGCTGCTTACCATACACGTAAAGCCAAAGTTGTGTTTCCAGAGTTGTGGTGTTGGGAGACTGACAGGAAAATGATGCGGCATAGAATGGAAAGCACTGGAGTTGTATCCTTGCCTGTTCCGAACACTCACGGTCATTTAGATCTTCAGGCAACATAGATCTTGGAAACGTAGTGCTTCATTCCTGCTTGCTCAGTTATGCAGAAAGCAAAACACAATGTAATTCAATATTATCAGCTCCAGTCTGGATCTATGGCAACAACCATGAAAATAGACAAGACAAAAAAGACAAGCCGTGATTTCTTAGATCCCCCTCGACATTTGCAGTGCTATGTTTTGGAACAAAATTGAGAAGAAATATTGAAAATTCTGCTCATGTGACATTTTCTCCCCAGTACTCAGGATTGAATACTGTTCATGTTGTAAGAATTCTGCAATCACAGATAGTCCATAAAAGGTTTCTATAACCCTGAGGTCAGAATTTTAAATTTTGCAAGGCTATGTGGCTGCATCTAGTGGCAGGACAGCTAAACTGCAGCACCCTGTTTACTGCAACTGATCCTTCAGTTTGGATGTGCACAGATACGCAGACACCAAGACACAGAGATATATATATATACACATGTATTTCTGTCTGCATGTATACATACATCTATAAAAATAAAACTCTTTAGAATGTCACGCATAGCTGCAATCGTTCATTCTGAATTAATTCTTATTGTTTGAAAAATGGAGGTTTTTTTACAGCAAATAGTAACAGGAACATAGAGACGTTTTTCTTCTGGGGCTGACTGGAGGAACAGAAATAATTTAACATCATTTGCTACTAGTTGCTAAATCTACCAGACACTGAATTCAGCTGTTTCGAAGTAGTTCAGTAATACACACAGAGCATGTAAATGTAAAGCTAAGACAAAAAAGAGGCAGAATAGACAAGAATTAAAATAAAATTCCAATGATTGCTTTTAATCCTTTATTGGAATTGATCAAAGTATCTGCATTTTCTGGAAGGAAGGGATATGGGTTTTCCTGGTGTAAGAGATTAATGGATTATCTATTTAGCAGAACTTTCAAGCTAACAAAGACCCAGAGACCTTTCCTCTCTGGTTGCTCACCTTAGTCTTTTGTGGTAGTGTCATCAGGCGCCCTGGTGTGATTACTTAGCAAAAACAAAGCAAAAGGAGTTGAAGGTAGCATTCAGGTGGCTTATTCTGGTGTGTTGTTTAAGTTAACATTGCCATGGAACTCTGCTAATTTTTTTTCCTTTTTAATCTCTTTCTGGGGCCAAACTATTCACCCCAATTCTCCAGAGCCTGAAGCAGACTTTCAAACCAGTAAAGCCAGGCAGTCAAATGTGGACCAGATAAGTAAAGTAGTGACTAATTTCCTATTTTATGACTTGCTTTTTCGTTGGTGGCCTTCTCCCTTTTTAGAGAAGTAGTGAGGTTTAAATATGAGAGACCATCACAGACAACTTAGAGGTGTTTTTTTTGCTGCTGACCCATAGGTTTATATAGCTAATCATAGTTATATAATATATATATATACACACACATATCTAATTGATTTGTACAGCTTATTTATATACCTATTGTAGTCTGAGAGTCTAAAGAGTACAGGATAGATCTTGCTAACTGTTTTTGTTTTATCCTTATTGAGAAAAGGGAAATGTAACCAAGCTGGCATATGGTGCCTTCCAAGGTTTGCATGTACAGGGGCTTTCTGAACTGGACTGTGATTTTTCATGTGCCTATACATGGGCCGGAGTGTGACACCTTTAGAATGAGTAAGCCAAGGTCTTTACAGTCCTAATTATTTTATCCCACTCCTGAGCTGCTGATGTGACTGTGCTTAGTTTTTTGCAGGATGGACGCCTAAAACAGGCTGAGGGCTTTGACTGAAGCCTAAGCCTAGTTAGGGTAACGTGCATCAGAGAAAACAAACCACATTTTTTTTCAAGTAATGAAAAGAGAGAGATGAGCGGAAGCAAAACAAAGAGCTGTAGGGGTTGTTTCCCCAGCACATTTTGCTTGCTGCACAACGATTAAATCGGTTTGTTTTCTTCAGGCGCGGGTCTCCTGGGGGAGCTGTGACAGCATCGGCCCCTGCGGTGCACGCTCTTGCGTTTTGTGCTGTGGTCCCGGCTTCGGGGCCCACCCAGCCAGATCAAGACCAGATCAAGACTTTGTGTTCTCCCAGTTTTCTTTATGCTGACACTTCTGGGGACTCAGGCAGGACAGCAGGAATGAAGCTGTTCCACGCAAACAGCGCAGCTGAATTTCTTGCTTTGCATGTTTATTGGTGGACAGAGGCATTTTATATTAGGATCAAGTCACTGTTTATGTTGTTTGTCTATAATTTGGTGTTCCCGCTGTCTTGGTTCTGATTTCAGGGCGTTGAATACATTCCTGGGAAAGTGGCTGGAGGTGCCATAGAAAAAAAAAAAAAGATGACACAGCAGCAGGGACTCTAAACTGGCAGGATCCTGCACAAGAGCACTTAGAACAAAATGCAGACAAGACTCAGCAATGCAAAGGATTCAGAAAAAGAGCAGGCCCTGGGGTCTTAGCTGGAGACAAGGCCACGAAACAATTCAGAATTATACCATAATTGCACTTTCAAAAATCACCAAAATCTCAGTGTGGTCTTAAAAATTGCAACTCTCTGTTCGTAATTAGTAACACTGGAGAGATGTCTTCAGGTAAGATGTAATTTTTTTGTAAGACACATGTTCTCCATCTTGTATTTTGTTTTAAATAAAGCTTTTATTTGCTAATTGTCCTTTTCTTTTCCTTCTCACCAAGTAATTAAGGAGTACTTGAGCCTAGTTATTTCCCTGCTCTGAAAAGATTTTATTGGATTGCATGAGATGTCCAAAAGGGAATAATTGGAGGGCTTGTAGATCCTGATGTAAGAAGATATTTCTATGGAAACCACATCCTGCATTATGGAAGAGAGATACCGCAACACACGTTGGTATCAGAATGACAGCTGTAACTGTCCTTTCAAAGAGAACAATTGATCTTGAATTGCTTTCATTTGAGCTTTTCTAGCAGAAAAATCTGCCTTAAGCCCTGTGGTTGACAGGATGCCATAAAAATTCCATTACTGCAGGAAAAGTTTGGTACAGAGAAGGATGAAGAAACTACAGGCCTTAAACTGCCTTTAAATTCAGGCGCTGTGATCATTCTATGTGTAAGTTCAGGGTGTAGAACATTGTGTGGTTTACATACTGCAGGTTTTATTTCATGTAGGCTCTTTTCCTAATGTTTTGTGTTTCGTTAACTTGGAAGTATAATGTATGTCACTAGATTACTCGTGTTATGGCTCAGTAAAGGAATTTTGTTCTTTCACCACAAGCTGGTTCTGTATTCGATTTTTTTTTTAACTGAGGAATTTTTAGAGTCTGAATGTTGTGTTAATGATTACAGGTGAAACTCTTAAGGATCAGATCTTTCATCCAGTGGCAGAGAAGGCTTTGCAAAGAGGTGGGCTGAGCAGAGAACAGCAGTAGGGTCTGAATAGATTTGGCAGCCTGTAATTCTTAAGTGGATGCCTTGAAAGAAGGAGAGGTAGCTCTTTCTTTCCAGAAGCTAATCCAGCATTTCCAGGGAGACAGTTCTGTAGGCAGACATCGTGGGTACGCTGTAGGAATGTATATTCTCCCCCCTGTATGGCATAAGGGCTCACACATAGCCCCGTCGCCCTGTTTGTGTTTAAGGTTACATTTTAACTACGTTTATTCATATGTCCAAGGAACTCCTCCCCTCTTGAGCTGCTCGGTAAACCATATGCCCGAGACACATCAAAATCAGACCTTTCTAGGCATCACTTCAAAAAGAAAAATAAAAAAGCTATAATTGGAACTTACACGTTTTTGCCAAGAGAATTAAAACACTGAATTGTGTGCCAGCCTTAATCCTGTTGCTATGGTTCTCTTGTCTCAAAGAGAACGCATTTCGGGCTAACTTTATAATCAGTTCCTCTTCAGGTTGTTGATTTATCCAGTCACAAAGAGTGTGTAAAGACTGCTAGAAACTCCGTGTCCTCGTGTGCAGCAGCCTACATTCCTACTTAATGTATGGTTACGTACATACCTTTTTTTTTTTTTTTTAAAAAAACACGATGTTTGTGAAGAGTTGCAATACTCTTATGATAGAAAATGACTGTATCTCTCACGAAAGCTGATTCTGGAGTTGCAGTAGCCTGGCAGACTGGCCTCGTGTCTAGTTTGCATGTAACAGCATATATTGTAATTGTTAAGGTGAGGTAGACTGGAGTTGTTCCAGCAAGTGGGAACTATTGAGAAGTTTAATCTGATTTAAGCCTTTCAACAAAGTTTTATCTAAGAAAGCCCTAGGAAACTCTATATGAATTTGTGTTAGAATAAAGAAGATGGTTAAGGTACTGTGTGTGGAATGGCCAGGCACCTAACTTGATTAAATTGATTCTATATCTAGGGACAATTTGAGTTAGAGGAAAAACCAGCAATTTTTTAATATCCCCAAGCTGAATTTCTGTTTCACCTCTCTATTATCCAGTGATCCACTGGCTGCATTAACAGCCACTTTACTGACATTTGATGAGATGGCATTGGCAGATGGCTTGGTACGGTAGAATAAGGGGGTACAGACATTTGCCCATTGTCTATATCCAGGAAAGAACCAGAGCCAGGAGTTCTGAGGTACTGCTTAACCGTACTGAACTCCTGGGCTATGGGTTGCAGGGAGATATGCTATTTTAGAAATGCTGACTTATAGAACAATTAGTCTGAATATTGGGTGTTTGTTTATTTAAATTAGCACTGTAAGGTATTTGATTAATTTAGGAGCTTGGACCTGCAACTTGTTCTTGGCAGTCTGAAGCACTTAGTGGGATCGCACAAATCCTAAGAAGGTCTGAAGCAAAACCAGATCCCATATCTTCACTGCCATAGTAGAACATAATAGAAAGAAAAACCCCAACAGCACTAACATCTTTTTCTCGCAGTGGAAGTTCTTTTCTTTAAAAGAAATCTGCGTTTACTCAAGGGTAGGATGGTTTCAGAGTGCTGGAAAGGTTGGCAAAGGCTTGAGAGAGCATTCGGGTTTTTGGAATTAGATTTTCAAAACCCTGGATTTATTCTCTCTCTGGATCTACACTCTGGTGGCTGTGGCTTGACACGATGGTATTTCTGCTTAGGACAGAGGAGGTAAGTGTGTGTGTGAAAGAAATGGCAGATCCGCTGAAAGGAAATTTGTACCTGTTGTTCTTATAAGCATAGACGCGTCAGTCTGGTCTACAAGATGTTAGACATGGACACCAGTGTCAGTGGTCTGGGTGGGTGTGTGCCGGCTAAATGAAGTATTTGAATTGCTCTAAAGAAAAGCAAACATATGGATTTTAAGGCTAGAAATTTCATTACATTAATCTCTCACAATGATTCACATAATGTAAGCCAGACAATTTAATGCATAGTTGCTGTATCAAAAATCATTGGTTTTGGTTGAAACAACCCATCTCTTAGAGAGATTGTTCTAATTTGACAGTTCGGTTTTCAAATGTTGGGCAGTGGGAAATCTGCCACATTCCTTGGCAAGTTGTTCTTCAAGTTTTGTGTTTACGAGTGCACCCGTGTTTGGATTTTTGTTTTTTGCCTGAATTAATTATGGTTTAGTCTCTTTTGATGGAGTTTGCTTTTCTTTTTAATGCTGAACTACGGCTCTGGTGCTATCAAGATCCCTTCAGTGCGGGGATGGATGCCTTGTGGTCCCATCATGACACCAGTGAACAGCACTGGTTTTTGGATCTGTCTCTGTGAGGCAGATTTTCCTGACCTTGATTTATTATTCTTGACCTCTCGGAGAGATTTTAAATTCTTCGAATTCCTCTTAGGAGCCTGAACATCATCAGAGACCCAGTTCCAGTTACGATCACGCTGACCATTACGGGATAACATTTCCCAGCTGCTGTGACCTGTGATTGTAAATCATCGCGGGATTCTTTTGTGCTTGTGGGTGTTTTGATGATGAACATGCCCCGTAAAACTTAGAACGACAGGGAGGAATTAAGAGATATCTGTTTTAAGGTGGTGTCTTTAATGACCACAACGGCTGCAGCGTACTACTGAAAATAGACTTGATCCAGCGTCATCTGTATTGTTACCACGAGATGGCACCATTACATAGCTTAACATTGTTGTCATCTCTTGGGTGTTTGAGACAGTGCCCAAGGTGTAAATACATCACTGGTTGGCTTCACTTCTTCAGAGGAACGTTACCGGTTCAGAGAAAAGAGGAGGAGGATGTGGTAAAGCTTGTCCTGTGTTTGCCGCTCAGTCACGTACCGGTGGAGTTTCTGCTGAGGGGGCCTGGGATTGAGGTTTTGAAGTGTTTGGGAAGCTGAGGTGAGGTCACGGAGTAGCAGTCGATGCAGCCTGGACTCAGCTCGTGTCCCTTCCTACCCTTGGCTCATCAGGAAGCCTGAGTGGGACTTTTCCCCATGGTATTATGTGGTTTTCCAGCACTAGATGGTCTCTGCTCAAATAACGTGACTGTCTAATTTTCTGTTTCTGACCCTTCTCTTGTCTGTTACGTACTTTGCTTCAGAGTACTCCTCAGCACTTTTTTTATTTTTTAATGTAATATCAGCTGCCATATAATATGCTGTTAGTATTCTCAGCATTAGAAAAGCAAGGATGGTCTATATTTGCCCTAAAGGCTAAGTTTCTTCCTTTACTACTGTGTTTTATACGTGACCATTCCAAAGGAGAGAAGAGCAAATTAAGTAAGCAGACGATTTAATCTAATCTTAATTTTAAATTTTAAAAATGTTTAATATTTAGTATAATCGATATAATAAAACTGCAGCACAAAGATAAATTGTACGTTAAAGGCAGCTCTCCATCCTAATCAAAGATTGTAATGGAAGCATTTCAAAGCAAGTCATTCTCTGTTCTTTCATTTGCTCTTTGAAAGCCCAATGCTAACTTTATTTTTTAGGGTGATTTTCCAGTCCTGCAGGCCTGCAATATCACACCCCATGATTAGCGTGGCATGATACATCTGTCTGCTAAACGGTGGGAGCTCTGTACAACTCTCAGAGTTTATCACACCAGTAACTCAGGCTGATATCCTTCCCTCCCACCTCTGCGATGACATTAATGTATTATGGGATCTGTTTGGACACTCACAGACTGTTCTTGAAGGATCTGCTAGAAGTCACCTTACAGAAACTTCTGATGCCGCCTTTTTGCTATGTTTTTTTGTGTAAAATTTAGAAACACAAACTAAACACTTCTAAATAACCACTTTTTACTTGTATTACCTGATTAGGAGAAGCCATCCGAAAGGCTGCCTTATAAGTAGGTGCCAAAGCAGGAAAAAACAGCTGAGTTGTGTGAAAACCAGACTAACTTGGCACCTTTGCATTGACTGGATCCGAAGGAAGGCTCAGTGACATCCTCAGAGCTGAGTGCGTAGCTGACGTGTTGGGGTTGATTCTGTCCAACTGACCCGCATTCCTAAAGAAAACCTCGGCAGGTCTGTAAAACACAGCTGTAGATTTGGAGTCATTTAGGGGTGGTTCAAGTTGCATTTAGTGTCCATTCCTATGGATTAGGAAAGGAAGGATCAGTTTAAACTTAATTACCTCACTGGATCCTTCTTCACATTTGCTTATCAAAGCTGTTGCAGAACCAGACAAAATGAAGATGTTCAAATAAAATTTCCACTTCATCAAATCTATTGCTCGACTGCATAAACAAAGAATGCATCCAGTTACAGTTGTTTGGTGTTGACTTAGACCTTTCTTTTTATATTTCTTGTTACAGATGAACATGCAATAAAATTTAAGTACACAGGGGACAAAATTAGCAGTTTGTAATTAGCCTGCTTTTCAATTTGTTTCCTCTTGCAATGCAACTTGATGGTAAAGTCTCAGTTTAATCTTCTCTATTTGTCTTAGACTTTATCCTTGCTTTATTGAATTTTTCCGTCTTGAAGGTTGTTGGGTTTTTTTGGTGGGTTTTTTTTTGAAGAAATCTTTTTGGTTTTAATTTAAACTGAAGGCTCCGTTTTTGGAAGATCAATAAACTCCATCTGGAAGAATTCTTTTCTCCCAGCCACCTGACACTTAGATGAAGTTGAACTTTTTCTTTCTTTTAAATTCTCAAGGAGGAGAATTCACCATGATCAGTACATTTGGGGATGCCGGTATTCATTCACCAATACCCGATTTGTAAATTAATAGCTCAGCCTCTCTGGACTGTCATATGTTAAAGGTCAGTGACCATGAGAGGTGAAACACTTTGGAGCTGTGTGTGCCCTCTGGTCAACAGGCGTGGCCTCGGCTTAGTGGCATTAATTTCATGCTGATTTTAGGAGATACAGATGTGCAGCGTAACTTCAATCCTCCTACCTGGAACCAGTAATCTCTGGCCAGCTTGCTGCAAGGAGCAGGCAGGGAGAAGAGAAAAAACCCCTTCCTAAAAGGATTAGTTTAACTGATTAATTTTCTAAGTTTCTCCTTGCTTGGCATGTCCTTCCTCTTCTGAGCCTTTGATAAGTATCTGAACTAAGATGCATTTTAGATAAATGCTGTCTTCGAGGTGCATGATATAAAAGAGCCTTCTGATTCCCCCACGCTTTCCAGGTCTTGGGGCTGGCTCAGTCTTTTTAAAATCTATTTTTCTAGTGCTGCATGCAGAGCCCATCTGCTGTAATACAGACTGAAATGCTGCTTTTATCCTTGTTTGCGTAGCAGGTTGGTGGGTAAATCAATTGGAGTGAAAGACACGTTGTCCCTCTTTGCTCTATGTCACAAGCACAAATATCTTCCTTTTAAAGTGTCTCTTGGTAGAAGCCAAAGGCTTTGGCACAAGCCACCTCTGCTAGTTTGACCTCTTTTGTGCATCTGGAATGGAGGAGCAGCTCTGAGAAGCACAGAACAAAACCAGCAAAATAGCAAGAGAAAAGGTCAAGAAGGGGTCTTGCTCCCTGTAGACATCAGAAGTTTCTGCAAGATGATATTTAGCATGTCCTGCCTGAACAGTTAAGGCATCAAAGACACTGGCACTTGGGTAGGTAATGTCCTTGTGAGTTGTCAAATAGTGCAAAACGCGTTGCTGTGCCGTGCTGGGGATGGGAGGGAGGGACAGACCTTCTGTCTTTCTACTCATAGAGGTAACTGAGGCAGAGCTTCAGAGAGCCTTTGGCTTCCAGCAGATGGATGTACCATGCTGTGCTCTGTCCTTGCCTGGCTTTTGACTTACAGGCCTGAGCTTACAAAGTGGTGCTGCGGTCCTACAGAGGAAGGGGAAGGAAGATTTCCACCAAAGACAGAGCTGACGTTGGTTACAAGTGCTTGATTTTTGCCTCCGCATTTTTGTCTGGTCACAGCCTTGCAGCGTCTTAGTCTCAGATCAGCCGGTCTCTTTGATGCACCGTAATTACAATGACAGACACGATTCCCTGTCCCCTCCCGTTCCAGCAGTGGGATCTGAAAGGGAGGTAGGACATAAATGATAATTCCCCTTTTCATTTAGCGGGGTCAGGGTAAACAATAACACCAGTCCTAGCTAAGGAAAGAGCCATCGGTATGAGAAATGCAGGAGGCAGCCAGTATTATGCTGCGGAGGACCCAGAAATGCTGGGAAACACAACCCTGGCAGCTTTGATGCTGGATTATTCTGTGGACTTGTAGCAGTGAATTGGTGTAACTCTGATCAGAAAGAATCATCTTTGCCAAATCCCATGGTTGAACCCCTGCCCAGGACAACAGGCTCATATGGTGATGACATGGGCTGAGTTGTTCTTCATTGTTATAGATTTTTCACAGTCCCCTGGTTTCATCTGCAATTTTTCATGCACAGGCACAGTTTTGCTTCTCTCCTTTTGTATCCTGCCCAGGAGTAGTGTGGAGCCACGGACGAGTCTGCTTTCCCTCACAAAATTGCAGTATCTGCAATTGATTCAGAACGACTTACCCTGGATGCGCTTGTCCTTGCTTAAAAATAAACGTGGACTGCCAGCTTTTATATATATGCTTGAGAAAGAAAAAAAAAAAAAAAAGGAAAGAAAACATCCAAGCACAGAACTCAGCTGATACAGAGGCACATGGTATAATGCCGGTTTGGCTATAATTTTTCCTGAATGCTGGAACTCATGCAGGGTGAAACTCCACTGCGTTGCTGTTTTTCCGATGCTGACCTCGCCTGCAGAACCACCGCAGTGGTTCCCATCGGTCCTGCCTTTCTGGCCCAGGCTCGGGGCATCTGAGCCCCGCTGGGTCCTGGCAGTGGGTGTTGGTGGGAACCAGCGTCCCGCGGAGGGAGCCCTTTGATCCCAGGGATGCTCAGGCTAAAGTTAGGAGCTGACTAATAGCACCACTTGTTGAGAAATTCCATTTGGATATGTGGCTTCTGGTGAGCAAAAATTAGCCAGGATGTATTTTGGGCTTTATTAAATTCCTTTAAAGCTTTCCAAGCCATTTGCAAAGGCGCGGATGAGAGCTTTAGTGAGGTGGTGGGTCAGGGAAGAGAATGAGACTGTTGGCTTGGAGAAAGGGGGGTAACGAATTAAAGCGCCTTTGTGGAAATAAGTCTCTTTCTGCATCAAACTGTAGTTTTTGACCTTCCTAATTAATGTTGTTGTTTTTCTTCTTACTGCTGTTCAAACTGTCCTACCCTGACCTGTTGGTTCACAAGATAAAAGGAGTTAGTTAATCAGAATGGAGTTCCCCTCTACTGGCTTATCCAAATCTTTACTGCAAGTGTGATATCCATGGACACAAATAGAACAACACAGCTAAGAATTATGTATCTGGGAGTTTAAAGTGGGAGGGTGGGTAAAAAAGGAACTGAGTCTGTGTTGCTTTGAGGTTATTTTAAAAACTGAAACTGAATAGGTCAATACCCCTTAAGCTTTTTGGTCTTTAATTCCCTTAATGGTATGGCAGAAATCGTTAATTGTATTATTAAAAAAGCTTTGAAGACTGTATTAATGTAACGTGACCTCGGATCAGTCAAGATCACATTTTCATTATGATTAAAAGATTCCTTGTCCTGAACCATTGATCTCATCTTCAGCTGAACGTGTCAGAGGGAAAGGAGGTGTTTGCTGGTCTGGGCAGTAGATGGCAATATTGCCTTTCATTCTGCAGGATGCTCTGCTAGAAATGCTCACCTCAAAAAGGGGCCGTGAACTTTTTCCCTCAGCTTCCCATAGAGGGTTTGCACTTACATTGTCTATTAAATATTCCGGAAGCAAAATAAGCCAGAATTCCATTTTGAATCCAGATTTCTTCAGTGACTGGTGTCAGGTGCCTGAGTTACAAACTGTGGCACCGAACAGGCCTGACCCTGTGTGTTAGCCCTGGAGATGGGCATTTCAACATTAGGGACCATTGGCGTGTTTGCCTTGTAGCAGGGGTTTGCTGAGGCAGTACGTGGTCCCTGGAAGTACCATCTCCCCCTTGGTTACTGTGATTTTTTTCTAGCATTTTGGTGGATTTCAACCTTTGTGTCAAGCGAGTGAAAGCCATATCAACTAATTTAGTTTTTATCATGATTGGGGAAGTTCAGAACAGTACCTAACTGACATGTTGTCTTCCTTTGTACTGTAATATTCATCCAGACCTTATAGCAGGTCCTGGCGAGGATGAGAAGAGGCGCTTTGCAGAGAGCTGGGAATCAGGAAAGTGTGTGTTACAGGGTCCTACACACATCGGCTGCGCTGTGCCCTAATGCTTGATGCTGCTGAGTAGGAGGACGAGGATTTCGGAATGAAAGTGACATTTGGGGTCAGCGATTTATGGAAATGAAATATGCTGTGGCAGCTTGAAGACACTGCGTATGTAAAGTGCTACTCCTTCCTTGTCCTGTGGGCATATGCCCTGTGTCTCCGCAGTTTTGCGAGGTACCAAGGTAATTGCCTTAAAACTCCTCGCTACATGGGGTGTTGCAGGATGCTAGCGGTGGGAAGCAGAGGGGTGTGCTGGCTGGTGTTAAAGCTGCAGCGCTGCTGACTTTTCTATAAATAACTGCTGTCTGCTGTAATTGGTCACATCACAGTCCGTGGTGATCTTTTATATTATTGCTGGCAGCTGGAAAACTCCCGGAGGCGTAAAATAGATACCAGGAAGATCCTGCACCCAGCAGCGTGTTTCCTCATGCGGCACAACGGGGTAAAACAGAAATAGTGTTTACAAGGAGCTGCTGAAGAATTTTCTGCAGCAGGAAGGATGGGAAAAAAAGGAGATTGCACCTCTGAAATGGTAGCAGCAGGCTGTCTCTCATGCAGGATATTGCTGGGTGTTGTGGAAAGAGAAAATCATCATAGGGTTTCTAGTGGTGCACTGAATGGGTATTATTATTTGCGTCTCACTTGCTTGTGGGTATTTTTCAGCTCTCCATAAAATAACAGTGTCTTGCAAGAAAATGAAAACAAGCAAAAAAGAAAAAAAGTAGGTAGTTTGCTTGTGTGAGATGTGGGGATGAAATGTGTAGTGTTCTCTGTCTTGAAGGATTCACAACGCTTCACAGACCAAGAATGCGGAATGGTATGTGCCACCCTCTTAAACGCAAACAGCTTGGAGTGCAGCCCAGCGCTGAGGTGACGCTGCCCAGCGTCGGAATCAGGAATGTTTTTATGAAGGGACGTATGTTTATATGTTTTTATGATGGGAGAGCAGAAAAGCACTGAAGTTACGTGTTCAGGAAAGGATCTGAGTGGAGCTTTGCTCTGTCGTGAGCATTTGAAATAGTTACTGCCCTGCGAGCGGTGAGCTGTAGTGAACCGCTGTAGAACCGCAGTGGCTTTAAGGCCACCAGGTGAGCATGGGGGTGTCTCTGTGTGTTCCCCACTTTGTTTCTACCTCTGTCTTAAGCTGCATTTGCTCCTCTACAACACGCAGTGTGGCACACTACGTGCATTACGGAACACATGCTTCACTGGCCTAATAAAAACTTTGCTCATGTCAACAAAGAATTTATTAGAACTGCAATCTTTCCAGCATTACGCAGGAGCTGGCGCAGAGACCAGGACTGCAGAGGGACTTGTCAGCGGCCTCTCAATTGACTTTTGCTGACTGATATTTCAAGTCTAGGTGCTACTGTAGGGCATTAAATATAAGAAAGGATTGCTGTGAGATCTTAGCTCCTATCCTGCTTATTTGCTCTTGGTGGGAGCTCTGATTCCAGCAGCTTGGTTCTTTGTGGTTCAGAAGAAGCATTGAAAGTCCACATAGCTGTGGGTCAGAAATGTATTCTTCTTCAGAATATGCCAGGAAAGTGTGACAGAAGCAAGGTAAAAAGTCTCCAGGGCCAAGAACAGCAGAATGCCTTCAGTGGCCTCAGACCAGCCCCACTAAGTGATTCCTTGGGCCTGGCTTGAAAGCAAGCGATGCTACTTGCTGCAAAAAAGCAGATACTGTCTGAAAGCCATTGGTCGCTTGTGGAAACAGTCTAGGCTATTCTGGCATGGATTTGCTCATCCAAGGAAGAATTGACTTACCGTGATTGGGCAGGGTGCCTACTTGTAGCAGGACTCAGGTCTCCAAAGTGATGAAGAATCTGGCCCTTCTGCAGCAGAGCCCTCCAGTCACATGAGACTAGACTGAGCCTAAAGTCTGCTGGTCTTCAGCCTTGGTGTCAGCCCTGCGATATGACAGGTTGGTTTATGTGGGTGAAGATATGCATATGATGTTACATGCCTGCATTTATCTTTGGTGCCCTCGTAAGCACCTGGCATATGGCCTGTATGTATGGGCTGACCTTAAAATATTGCAACAAAAATGTAATGGCTAATTTATAGCCATTGCCTGGCAGACTGTAAAAAAACCCAAACAAACTAGAGATGAATTGTGGGAGGTAATTGGCAACTGATAAACTGGACAAATGGGAGGAAGAACTTCAGTAATATCTGAAAATCCAGATGGAGAGTTTCAGATGTTCGCCTTCATTTAAGGACTGCTTAGGTGGGAGTCCAGCACTGAGAGTCCTCAAATCAAAAGGGAGCAAATCTGGGAGAAGACAATAGCCATTCAGAAACAGCAAATACAGTGACCTGTCAAAAGAAGGAAAGCTCTGGGAGTATAAAATCCCAGCAAAAAACGATGCTGCGGTCAGGGAAATGAGCACATCTGGTGTAGCTCCCGAGACCCAACAATAACCATGAGTGACCAGTTTGTACTGGGAGAAGACAACACTTAAACAAAGGATTATGTCTGGAGAAGACTGGTCTGCAAACTGTGGTACAAAAGCCTTTGTCCCCATCTACCTTTGAGGACTGGGCACCAGAAAAGAGCCCTCCAGTCTCCTGAAGCCAAACTGGTGCTTCCCATGCTCGTCTGTGCTGCTCCGGCACCTTGCACGAAGATCAAGGTGAGCTGGTGAAACACCTTCAGCCTCTTTCTCTTATTCAAGCCGTTCTTTCTCCTTCGGGTGACTGGTTCTCATTGCAAGTAACTAAATTTGTGAGGGGAATTTCAGGTCTGAGATTGTTGATGTAGAGTTAGGTTTTTGGTTTACTAACATTTTTTATTTTGCTCTAGTCTTCAGGTACCTGGAGAAGAAATGAGCAAACCCCTCTGACACCAGTTTTCACCATGACAGTAATTTGAGTAGAAACAGCTTTGCCTGCAAACAAATAAATAAATATTATATGAAAAGCTTCGGATGGAGCTGCCATGTTCATTCTTGTTTCTAAAGCCCCCACAGGCCATGTCACATATGCGGGTCGTGAGGTCTATTGATTATGTGTCAGACCCTTAGGTGTCAGTAATCAATAACACTAACCTGCAGAACATGCGGCAGAGATTTGCTAAACCAACGCTTCACGTTGTTCTCACAGAATCACAGAATCACAGAATGTCTCTTTTCTTGTATTTAAGTTTTCTGTGCCTGACTAAAAATAACAGAATGCGAACCAGCGAAGGCAGGGGAGACAAAACCATCATTTGGCTGCCGACCCGTTTACTCTCCGTTTTCATCTCCTTCTGCATGGGTCTTGGTGAGAAGGCAGGATGAGGAGGGGCAAGACAGGAAAGTGTATTTCCAATTGAATGGCTTCTGAGAAGTAGAAATGAAAGTGATTGAGTTGGGAGGACCTAAACATTTTGACCCTGACAGCTTATTAATATTTAACAAGGTGCCAGATTTTTCTTTGACACTGGAAATGGTTGCGACTGTCTGTCTCCAGCAGACTGAGGCTGCTTTCTCTGTCCACTATATCTAATGTACCTGCTACTAGTCTTGAATAGTCTTTGTTCACAAATGCCTTCCTTTATTTGCCATTTCTGAGAAGAAAGCAGGTAGTTTGGCAGATTAAGTTGTGTTTTTTTTCATTCAAACTTCATATCTCTTTGTGTTCTCGATGGGTCGCTGAGCAGACTGGTTTTCTTGTGTTGATTGTGGTTTTTAGAATCATTCCTCCAATAACTTTTAACAAAACATTTATTTGCCTTTTTAGTTTGCAGATTGCTCGTGAGCCGTTCACTGTGACAGTTGCATCTTTTGAATGTAAGCAGCTCTGATGAGATAAATATAACAATTTAGAATTCATATTCTTATTTTTATTTGTATTAATGCGATGCTTCAAGATGGTATGTGAAATTGGGATCCTATCGGGGGTGGGAGAAAAAGTCTACGCCATAAAGATAATGCAGCATTGAACGAGCAGTGCTCAATAGAAGAGATGAAGAGTATGAGAAAATAATATCTTTATGTATTATTTAGATGGTCTGCATCCCCACTCTTTTGGTGCCTGTCTCTGTCTCTCTGCATTATCTAGGTGGATTAGCTTCCTAATGTACATGTGTAGACCTAAATGACTTTTCCAAGGTCACACAGGTTTGTGGCAGAGCTGGATGGTGAATTGGTTTACCCAGTCTCAGTCCAGCATCCTGAATTTGTGTGTGTGTGTGGTGGTGGTGTTTTGGTGTTTTTTTAAGACTTTCAAATACCCGTAAGCTTTTATCTTTCTGTATCCCAGTTAAATCAGTGAAAAATTTAAAAAATATCTTCTCTAAAGAGTTAGTTTTGTGTTAAATTGACAGAGAGCATCCCTAGATTAAAGAGCTGTTGGGTTTGGCTTTAGGAATTTTCAGTCAAGACCACAAATTCTCAGTGCTTTTTTTGGTGTATGCTTCACAACATGTATGTAAACTTTGAGATCTCAAAGTTTGATTATTTGGGGTTTTCTCTTGGAGATACTTGTCCATCTACTTTGGTAATTTTTTCATTGCATCCCAAGACCTATGTCAAGGAACTTCTGTCTTTTTGGCTTGTTTGAAGAGTAGTCCAGAGTATCTTATAACATTTTATATTGTCTTTTACTGCTCCAGCTGCTCTGTAAAGTCTGTTCCTGATAATTCATCTGTTCCCCGTAATAGAACTAGGCAAACATTTGCTGATTTGAGTTTACAATGTGTATTTATGCCTTGCCATTGGGGAATCAGCTTCCATTTTTGCATTTAGAAAGTTTTAAAACGAAACCTGAAAATATTTTCCCTCTCTGTACAATGTTCAAATTGCAAAGCACCCTGTTGCTGCCTTGAGCTTTCTGCATGGTGTAAAATCAGTCATTTCAACGATAATCCACTTACAACTGTGCTCAATTACCCACTTGTGCTGTGGGTTGCCACGCATTTGCCTAATTGCAGAGGATAAAACCTATTTGGAAAAAAGTGGGTAAAATGTGAATGCCAGGAGGGTTAAACCTGGAGGGAAAGGCAACCAGGGCAGGAGGAAATGGAGTCTAGAGGCATTGGAAAAGAGATGGACGTAAGGAAGAAATGTGGTAAATGCTGAAAAGGCAGAGAATCATGAAAGAAAGAAAAATAAAGAAGAGAAAATACGAAAGCATTGTGGCTTGATGGATGAGGTCTGGTATATGATGGAAGAAAGTTTATGCCGAGCTTTGCACATGAACTTCTGGGTGACCGTAGACCGTTTGTATCACCTCCTTGTCCTCAGTTTCACATTCTGGAAAACAGGTCCTGTGGTACTTACCATCTTCTGAGATGTGTGGATGAGAAAGGCTGGACAAGAGCTACAGGAACACTGGTTATTCTGATTTATTGTTTTTCCTTTGCTAAGCCAGTGTTTAGCCAATGGCACTCTGCTCTTTCACTGGTAGGAGAACTGAAAATGGAAAGAAAGGGAAACATGCTGCTCCTCAGCTCTCTTTCGGGAAAGAAGAGAGCCTTTGAATTATTTAAGCATCTCCTTTTCGTGTTGCTTCTGGTTTTTGAATCGTTATCGTTATAGTTGTTAAGGCTATAGGCTCTACATAAATCATTTAAATAAATAATAAATAAGTCATATCATTAAGTAATACACTGATATTGTTTATGGCTGTAGGGAAGAGGGTAAGAATGCTGTGGATAAGATCGTGTTTAAAATGGAAATAGGACTTTGTTAGGCTCATCATTGTAAACCCCGCCTTCTGGAGATAAGGCATTAGCTTTTGGAAGCTGTGCTGGGAAACTGGCCCAGGTCCTGCAGCAGGACACGAGGAGCATCTCCTCCAGCTTAGTCCTTGCTTAAGAGGATAAAGGCCCAATATTTACTGGGCTGCTCTGGAAGTCTTGTCTCACAGCTTTGTCACTGAAATCCTCTCTCCCTCAGTAAAAGCAGAACCAGCTATTTCAAGTTTGGAATGTACATGTGTATTTATAATATGTATCTGTAAATAAAGTCAGGAAGGTGTTCCTTCAAAATCTTATTTCTGAAGTGAAAAATCAAATTAATTTTTTTTAATACTTTGTAGTTAGAGAATATTCTACTTAATTTTTACTTTTACTCTGAATTTTTGCTTGTCTGATTGTTTTTCATTGGCTAAATTTTCCACACAATTTGAGTATTTGAAAGAAAAAAATCTGTCCCAGCTAGTCTTGCTGGTGGCTCATCATTGCCAATGGCTGGGGACACATCAGTTCTGTAATTTGGTGAAAATAAGCAAGCCAATTATAGAAGACTTATCAGTGGGTGATGAAGAGAAGTATAATTTTATCAGTAATTATGTTGGGTTATAAGTATCTTTACCGAGCTGGTACTTAAAAATGCTTAACTGTTTTTCAGGAGGACTTCTGAAATCCGCACGTCATGTAGTCCTTGAGAAGACTGGTGCCATTCCACACCACACCAGTGCCATTCCACACCACTCTGAAGGGTAAAGTCTGCAATGGGCCAAGACCCAGAGCCAGTCACAGTCCCTGCAGGGACCTACCTGTGTAGGTAAAATTTTGGGTACCTTTTAGTCTTGAGAGAAAAGACCAGTGGAAGGAGCTGGGCCAGGTGCTGGTTGCTCTGGAGGGTTTGGGATGGAAGTGGAGCAGGACCAGAAGGGACAGCAGGACAAGGCTTTTGCCGCTGTGGGGTGAGGTTGACCAGAGAACAGTTTCTCTTGTTGGGAAACTCCCGCTTCTCTAAGATACTACAGCTTTACATTTTGACCTTCTCCTCAACCCCAAAAGTCACAATTGCAGGTGATTCCCATGCTGCTGCCTACGTTTTCTGCACCTTAGGCCAGCTTTGGTGGGAACTATACCAGAAGCAATGTTTTTTCTCTTCCTAGGATTATGCTAACTTTCAGAGGCTGGATTTTCATGGTATGCAGACACTCAGAGAAAATATGTGAGGCTGACTTGCATGTTGCCTCCACCCTTGAGAGAAACACATGATGTTTAAACCCACAGCAAACTCTCACCAATACACGCTGCGTTTTGATATCACGTGGTGGAACCCAGCGCACCAAGATCATGTAACGCTGCTGTAAGGGCTGTCCTGGATTAGCAGGAGTGAGGAGCAGTGGTACTTATTACCAAGCAGGTCGTTAGCTTTATCATCTGTGAGGCCTTTATCCCAAAGCAGGTCCTTTATCTCTTAAGTGCAGGTTTAGTTTTACTTTCTGAGGTGCTGTGTTCCACAGGTGGTTATTTGGTTGTGCCCCTACTGCCTTGCAGAGATGGAGATAGAATGGATGATGCATCGTTATCGTAACTTCACTGAACTCGTTGATGTTGATCTTGTTTACACCTCATTTTTTGCTGTGCATGCCGTTTGCACAGCAATCTTTTTAAATATAAAAATTAAAAATCGCATTTCAGATTGTATCTCAAATCACCTGCTTGAAGTTCTGGAGTAACTACTTTGTGTAGGACTTCTATACAATTGAGGAGTATAGTTTTCCACTGACAAGCCCTGTCTTAAGGATGTATAGACACAATTTTCTGGCCTTTGCTTTTGAATCAGCTACGTGGACCTGGCTCCAGTGAGGTGGAAAAACTCTGAAGTTTCTCTTCCCCTGGGGCAGGATCCATCCAACTCATTGCCAGGGAGAAATACCACCAGGTCAGCACGACTGACGTTTGGGAGCTCACTGCTGGCCTTACCCTCAGTGCAAGTCCCCAGCTGGGACTTCGACTCGCTGCACTTAAATGCAGAGGCTCAGTGCACTGAAGGAGTTGGTGTATTTTTCCAGCACGCTTTCTGATCCCCTCACCCAATCCCACCAATCACTGATGTAGTTCCCTCCAGCTTAGTCTAAATTGGCTTTAATTTTCTTTTAAATAATTCTTAAGTGTGACTTTTTCAGTACGAGACTGGGAACTATGACTAATTATAAAATCATTACATGATTAAACTCAATTAACTTCAAATAACCCTTGAAATTTGCTTAATGTCAGCCCTTGGCCCTGCTTAAACCAATAAATATTGCTCACCTTTTGTAATGGGTATGAAAAGAGGTGGTTGCAGAGCGTGATTGTTCGGAGTCGGCTGAGCCAGAGAACGGCCTTACAGAACAGGGTTAAACTGCTCCCGAGAGTTGAGTTCTGCCACATCAAGAAGGGGAACAGTGTCTTCCACTCTTAACTGGGATATTTTTCCCACCCCCAATATTTTTCTCTCAAGTAGTAAAGCTTTAAAAATTCATTTCAGCCTTCTGTACAATGGTCCCAATCTGCTTTGTAAATGCTGATAATGGTTAAACCTCACAAAACCACCAAGGCATGGGGAAGTCCTGTCATCCCTGTTTAGACGAGGGTTACCAAGGTGCAGATGAGTGAAGTGAACTGCAAGGATCAGTGGCAGGAGCAAAATCCTAAGATTTTGATTTTATATTTTAGTTAAAGCTGATTCTCACGTAATGCTGCAAGTTTCATATAGGTGTATGAGAGTCGCTGTTCTCAATTATTGGGCACATCTGGTTGTTGGGTTTTTTTTGATGTTGTGGTTTTTTGATGATGTTGTTCTTGGGTTGTGTTTGGGTGTTGTTGGGTTTTTATCTTATTTCCTTTTTTTTTCTCCACTTTATGAAGCCATCTCTGGATCCAGTCTGTCTTATGGCTGCACCCTGGCAAGAGAGCTGGCAAAAGCGTGCAGACGAATCCCAGCAGCTCTGTTTCTCTGTTCAGTTCCTGTGGGGGCAGCAGGGGATGTCATTATTGCTCCTGTTCCTGGCAATCTGCTCCGACTGGGAAGCTGGAGCGGCCAGTAGCATTGTTCTCACTGAAGGTAGGAGGTAGATGGTGGATCGAATTTTTCCAATAGGTGATTAGATGGGTATGGTAACTAGACAGTCATTAAGGTGCCTGATCATCTGCTCACAAATATCCCTTGTATGCATGCTGGCCATGAAGTGTTCTCAGAATTTTATTGACTTCCAACCCTTCTTCGTAAAAAATCTCAACGTTCTTGCTGGATCCTGCTTGAAAATGGATTTAGAAGCCCCTTGGGGAAAAGATTTCACTTTGTTTTCCCCTCCTTTTTTTTTTCTTTCTTTCTTCTTTTTTCTTCAAGGCGGCACATAGCTCTGCAGTTGCTATTGAAATAAATAGTATTTGGGAACTGGCTGTTAAGGAAGCGGGAGAGCAGTTGATTAATGCACCTATGAGCAATAAAGCAGTGAATTTGGTCTTCAGATTTTTGGACACTTAATTTTTTTTTTTGTCCATTTATGATGAATGTGAGTGGATCATCGGTATAGACTATTAACAGAGTCTCCTTTTTCTTTTGATAGCCGGACCTCATGTAGCTCTTTGTAGGCTCTTGGAGGACATCAAATGATGTCTCCACCCATTTATTAAACAACAGAAGTAGTGAGAGACACAGGATGTAAACACTCATCCCTGAACATGAGCGTTTGTATCCCCAGCCTGCTGTTTGAGTCTGGTTCCATGGCTGGGAATGCCCTCGGGTCAGCACTGAGCAACTTGTTCAACTGTGGCTTGTGAATGATGAATGTCTCCACTTAAATTACAGGTCACTACCCCATAACAAAAATCACTGCTGTTAGTGGCCTCCGCAGGGGCACCGAAGGGTGATGGGACAGTGTGGGAGGGTTTCACCTGTTCCAACGCTGCTCTGGCCCTGGTGGTAAATGGAAATTTGTCAACAGTGTGTCCTGTAGGACGTGTGGTGGGGAGGTTTGGCTCAGCACTTGCCGTTCTGTCTTTTTACTGTAGACAGAGTTTTCCTGTCTGTGGCACTGCCCGTTAGATTAGTTAGGGTCAAAAGCTGAATACTTGGATTTTTGACCTTTGAATGAACCTCACAAAAAAAACAAAGACAAGGAAATCAGTTCTACAGACCTCTGTCCGGTACTTGAGAATGGATTTGAACATCAAAGCATGGGTAGCTCAGAAAGACAGAGACACAGTTGTATTTGTGAAATCAGAAGAGGGTATGAATTCTCTTTGAGGGAAAAACCTCCCCCATGGGTCTAGCTGTTTGTATCGTGTTGCTCCTTTTGCCGTGACAAGTCCTGATCAAAACAATTTAAAAGGAGCAGGTTGGGATCCAATATGCCAGAGGAGAGAAGGGACCATTATGTTTAATTACTTGCCTTAAAATGGTTTGAGGACTGGAATTAGTTTGGGAACGTCCATCCCCCTGTTTAGATTGACAAAAATCTAATCATCATGGCAAACTGTTTGTTGCCTACCTACTGGGGGTAAAATGAAGTCCTAAGAAGTCCTGTTTTTCCCTCAAAAACGAGCACGTGTAGCAGAAGCAGCGATGGTGGGTGCGCAGTGAGGCTTCGGGCCGTTCTGGATTGTGCCGCAGCCGGTGCTGAGTCGAAGCAGATGTTTGGCATCAATCTCCACACCAGCCCATGGGTTCCTCTTGCGTGAGTCAGTCCAGAGCCCCTTGCAGTGGTAACATCGCCCTGCTGCCCCCGGACAGATTGATTTTGACCCTTAACTTCCCCTTCCACCTGCTAATTATTGATTGTGTTGTCTCCCAATGCCCTTTCCCCCTGGTGCCGGCCTGGTTCTGGCGTTCTCCATCCTGCTGCTGCCCTCTCCACCTTTGGGCCGTTTGTCCTGAAAACTCTCTCCTCCTTGCTGCCTTCCTCCTCTTCCTCGCCATCCCAAAGTTTGTCATTAGTAGCCAAAAATATTTCGATATTTTGAATATCCAAAGTTTGCTGGATTTCACTGACTCCCAGCAGCCTGGTCTCTAATGCCTACAGGCTGGGGAGAGCGGGGGAGAGGGAATGAAAATCAGGGTTTTCCCGTTTAATTTGCGCTTTTTTGCTGCTCATTTGACGTTTAATCAGGTGTCTGGCTGTTGTTTGCTTGCTGATGGTTTTTACAAAACGGTCCCTTGTAAATATATACAGAAAGGGCAGGAGAGTGACTGGAGGTTGTAGAAGGCTCTTTTATTTCCTGGGAGCCTATTAAAGGCAATTTCCAATTTATTCATCCATCTCTTTGTCAAGTTGCCTCCTGTGTCCATCCACTTGTGCGTTTATTTAGTGGTAATATTAGCTACTGTATCATCCTCTAGGACTGTAACAGTGTGTTCCAGGATAAAGCCAGAGATGCAAAGTGCGCTGAACCCATTATAAAAAAATAAAAGGGCTTTCCTTGATGGCATTTAGCTCAATAAACACAGTTTGTCAGAGATGTCTTTATCTCCTTACATTTAAGCGATTAAATGTTGGTAAAAATAGCTTCAGAAATAAAACATGAAGAGAGCTTCTGGCAAAGCCCTGTCCAGTTTAATTCATACATTAAATATTTGCTAGTAGGGTCAAAAGCTGAATGCTTAGATATTTTGCCCTTTGAATGAACCTAGCTAAAATAAAGACAAGGAAATCAGTTCTGCAGAAGCTGTCTCCAGAATACCAGGATCAATTTAAACATCAAAGGATGGAGAGATCATACAGATGGACAGCCATATTATTCTGCACAATTAATACTCAGAGAGGTGTTTCCTGAATTCTGAATCTTGCGCGGGGAAGATAATATTAAAATTTCAGAGTTTTAATTATGTAAAAGACTGTCCTTGCTCCTTAGCTCTAAACAGAGCGGTTTATTTTGCATTAATGAATGTAGAAAACATCCCCCAGTCAGAATATCTGCAATGATACCATCTTTTTACATTCAAATTAGCATTTATATTTCTAAAGGTGATTTTTAGACAACACAATAAATAAATGATTTGCCGGTAACCTCCAGATGGATAAGGTGGTGCTCGGACAGCATTTACAATGCAAATGGGGAGAAGATCCCGTGGTGGGCGGCTCTGTTGATCTTGGGCAGGGTGGGTGACATTGGGGGTCTTGCTCTGGGCTTCACCCCCTGCAAACTCCTGGTGTCCGAGCTGGAGCGACATCTCCACAGAGGCTGCACAACACATTTGTGCTTGGGGTTTCAATAGTAGCTTTAATCTGGTGTAATAATTTCTCTACGCGGCCTATTTTGATACGATACCAACCAGGATTTCAGGATTGAGGTGAATGATTTTTGTGGTTCAGAAGTATTATTTTAGTGTAGGGATTTTTTTGCGGCTACTAAAACTTCGCTTCTTGCTTGAACTTTTTATTTAGACACCTAAATAAGCTCATTTTTGTTACATGATTTCAAGAGCTCTTGTGCTTTTAAAGACCATATAATGACTTATTAAGTTATCTAAGTATCACTCTTTCGAAAATCTTAACCATGTTTATTTTCTTAGTGTGTATCTTCAAGATTTGTTTTAAAATCTGAGTTTAAATATGCAGCGGGTTTTGTTGTTGTTGTTGTTTGGTGTTTTGTTTTTTAAGAGGAGGACTGTATTGCATAATGTGGATTTTACCATATGATTAAGTTTTGGACGGTGAACAGTATTAAGAATGGATTGAAATAAATAAAATAAGGCCCAAGGTCCCGATCTTTGTCCACTGAATTTTGTCAATTACTTCCATTGGATCTATCAGAGAAATTCTGGGTGGTGATGATGTATGTGGTATTTACTTAGTTTGGCTCGCGTGGCAAGGGGGTGACTTGACTTCAGAAGCAGAGCGTTGCCTTCCTGTGTGTAATTAACATTACAGTGCTGTAGGTTCTGCATATGAAAATTCAGGCTATTGTAAATTCTGGTTTCCTTGCCAACCATATCTCAGCTCTTGTACTTCTGTAGTTGTCTCTATGATGCTTTGTGCAGTATTGTTACTCCTCGCCTAATACTGGAGCTGGGTGGATCTACAAAATCTAGCTATTTTTCTTTCCATTTGAAATATATTAATACGAAAATAAAAATAAAAATCTAAGATGTTTCACTTCCTGAGTAATTCTATTCCAGAAACATGAAAATAAACAGACTTGACATTGGGAATGTTTCAAAAAGATATTTTTTTGGCAAATGATGCTCATAGCTAATGAATTTACATTCATAAATGTGAGCATTTATGTAAGGATCATGATTAAAGCATTAAAATTGACTCTTCTGCCAAACTGTAGGTCATATAGGTTGAATTTCATGTTTTGAAAATTTCATACTTGGAGCGAACTACTTGCCAGCAAATTACAGACCAAGACTTATTCCCAAGAATTACTTTCTGGTGAAGTTCAAATAATTAATGTATGTTTGTGTCTGTGGAGAGGGAGGAAGCTCATTTCACTGGTAGTGCTTTTCATTGAACGTTATTTGGGCAAGTGGCCACAGAGAAAGCTTTATTGAATTTCTCCTTGTCTCTCTTTGATTTGTTCCCAGAAGATGCTGGTCTGGCTGGATCTGCAGCTGTGGACAGAGTTCATTGGCTCTCAAGAAGTTTTTGTGTGTTCCTGGCAGCATTTTCTGAATTGGAGGTATCTATTAAAAATGCTGCAAGTAGTGTCAGAGTGTCAGTACTTACACCCCGCACTTAAGGTATAAGCCAGACCTTAGTCCTTTTTTTTTACTTGTTGAGACAATCATCTGCATTGCTGGTTTCCACGTTATTTTGATCTAATGTGTAGATGGGGAGATAAATCTTGTTTCTTCCCGATCAAGGTTACTTTGCACACGGAAGACCTCTCTGATCCCACTTGTGCCGTTCCTGCTCGGTCCCCTGAGATGCAGATGTGAAGGCGAGCCCGGGATGGGTGGAATACGGCGCTCTTCTCCCCTCGCGGTAACACGGTACCACGTCAGGAGCGGAGTGTGATTGCACCTTAAAGCAAGGTGGTGTCTATGGTGTGATTTGATGCGTTGCCCTTAGCTGCTGGACCGGGATGTTATTCTGCTTTCCTTGTTGAATCAGAGATCCTCTCTATTCTTCTGATTCCTTCACAGGTGTTGGAAACCAGATTAGTTCTTGGGCTGCAGTGCAGCGCTTGCTCGGTGGGTGCAAAAGAGCCAACAGACAGGGACAAGGAGGGAGAGGCTGGAATACCTTGGGCTGGTCTTGCTGCCAAAAGCAATATATTGTCAAACTGTGGCCTCATTTTCTTACCTAGGGTGTGTTTAAAGAGGGATTGGCATCAGGAACAGGCCATTAAGCAATTGAAACTCTAATAGAAAAACATAACCTTATCACAGATTTTTAAAAAAGAAAACTCGAAAAATAGCTCAAATATAAGGTTAATTGGAGCCAGAAATGTCAAACTAATGTAGCAATTTACCCTGGGAGACTGCCCTGGCCTTTGAGTATAGCAATAGTACAGACTACTGAGTAGGATAGTGAAGAAATATAATAGGATTTTATGTAGTCCCCTGTCATATTAAACGTTTTTTGCAATTAATTTCGTGTTGGAATGTTATTTTCACTGACCTATTTTTTTTTGACCTCCTACAATCTTTACGCTACCAAAGTAGGGCATACGGGAATTCACATTTCTTAAAAAAAAAAATAAATTCTTTAACCACTCTCAATGTACACAGTGTAGTGTAGACTGATATGAACTCGGAGCAGTATAAAAATGCCATTGGCTTATTCTTGAATAGCCTTTAGTCTATGAGCTGTACTGATCCATTCAGGAAAATTCTGCTTTTGAGCAGCTTGTTCAGAAGCAAGTGGGAGTTTTCTTGGACTGAGAGTTTGAGGATGTCTGTCCCATCAATGAAACACGGGAGCTGCTCCTCTTGTCCTCCTTCGGTTTGCTGGCCCCCTTTCTTCTACTGGGAACTGGGTGTCAGGCTAAGGTAGCTCGGTGTTGTGATCTGGTCTAATTAATCCAAAACTGCTGGACTCAAAATTAACAAGGATAAAATCCCAAAGCTGTGGAATAGCCAGGGAAATCTGGGAGGTTCCAGCTGTCCCGACTCTGACCGAATCCCTTTCCACCTGGGCTGGATACATAATCCATTTTCATTTTTCAGTCAAACATGACTGAAGTGATTTGCTCTATGTATTTTTATACAGCTTCCACAGTTGGCTACAGAAATGTCTGTATTTCTCTGGAGGCCTGATGTTTCCTGAAAGCATAACTGTGTCTGAAGGAGTGAGTGGGTAGGATAGTCAGATCCCAAAATGTATCACTCCAGGGGGAGTATGAAACCTCCATCACAGAGACAGATCGATGTCTGCTAGAAACAATCAGGTGTTTGGGAGGGAAGGGGAACTACGTGATCTTGGAAGTCTCTTTTGCTCTTCTGTTTTTCTATCATTCTAACAGAAGGAAAGTGCTGCCCTAGGACAGTGTATACCTGATATCCAGAGTTGCAGTTCAGTTCAACCAAAGGAGAGAGAACAACACAGGCAACAAAACTTTCTGATCTTGAATAAGAGCTCTTAACATAAGCCCAAGTGTTTTCCAAGCAAGTGTCCTTAATGTTTTTCCCTGTGGTAGTAAGGATTTTTTTTTTTTTTTTTAAGTGGAGATGGAACCAAAAATCATTGAATCAAAGAATCCAACATTAATCAAAGCACATCAAAGAGGTTCCTCATCAGTTGCCTGGAGCAGAATCTACAGCGTATCATCTTTCTTACGCGAAGCTGGAGGAATTCAGGGAAGAGAATTTTGTCTATTTGCTTTCAAATGAACACAGAAAAAGCATTTTCAGGATTTCTTTAATAGTTCAGTGAATTGGTCCATTCAGCCATCACAATTTCTGAGTCCCAGACTTAGATTTCCTGGGAACTTTTTTCATATGAAAGTCAATCAAATGGACCTTTAAAACTAAATAGGTGATGGTTTGCCTCTCTCAACAAAGTTACAGAAGTGCTTCCCACTCCTACACTGTCTCTTTCTGTTCCCTCTCTCTCTCTAGGTCATGACCGTGGGACCCTCATGACCCCTCATTGCCTCACTACAGATGCATTTTATTCTATGCTAATAGTACTTAGAAGCAGCAAACTGAATTGCTGGATAAACACACACAGTTCCCCGTTCAAGTAAATAACCCTCCCCTCAGATAAATATTTTTTGGTGTTCCACAATACAGAAATTGGGGGTGCTTGTCTTTACTACCTATTGCCAGAAGATCCATTTGTTACCGAAAAGCTCCCGGACACTCAGTAAAGCCGAGCGATTACTCAGGTGTAGAAAAGCCTGAATTGTAGATCTCAGCCAGATTGATTCTTACACTCGCTGGAGCGGTTGATAAAATGCTCACCAGCAAAACCTCTTTGTCCAGCCTGGGGAGTTCCAGGGCACCCAGGCCTTTCGTGTTGATTGCATTTACTAGAAAAAAAGCCAAAAAATCCAGCAACGTCTGAGCACTGTGGCCAACCTGCGGTATCGCTGAGGTCAGAGCTGTGTTTTTATGGTTTTCTAGGTCACACCTTGTTCACCTCTTTGCTAACGAGTCCCAGAGCATTTTGCAGAATGTGGACCCATGGGCTGAGTCTCGTACCCGAGCTCGAGGCTGGAACGTGTTGGCGATTCAGCGTGAGCGACACTTCGCTCTGGTTGTTAGAAGAGGAAGAGAAGAACAGAAGTTCCCCCATGGAAACTGCGGGAGGGAGTTTTAGTGCAGGAGAATATAATTATCCAAACTGGAATATGGCCAGGATCCTGGAGTTAATAATACCCTCTGCTCTTGCAAAAAGTGCCATAGGATCTTTAATGACCGCTAGTGGTCAGCGGGCTTCACATCACATCTCAAACACAGGTATTAAGCAGATCGGAAGTGTAGGTATTTCAGTCATTCATACAACACAAATATTTCTGGATGGCCTCTGGCTGCAGCCTTCAGGTTCAGGTGGGAATTGAGTTAAATAGCCAGGGAGGAGACATTAGTCTTAATGAAAATGATCCCATTAAAGGCAAATGACGTGCAATTGGTGAAGAACAGCTGACATGTACACTGAAGTGCCCATAAGGTAATATTTGGGTGTACAAAATCACCAGTGATCTTCGGTGACCATCAGCAACATGTAGTTTGGAGGAATGGAACAGAAAAGGTTAACAGCATCCTTTGTATAATAGGGTCAGCTCCTGTGGAAATTTATATCATGAATTTACCCTGATTCCTGTAATAGTGGAAACCGTGTGCAAATGAGTTGGGAAATGGGTGTAAGTGGCAAGATTACATTGTGTAAATTAGCCTGGCACTGGCAAAGCGTACAAAGCCTGGGAACTTCCACAGCAGGGGAGAGCACATCACAGAGAATCCCTTTCGTCACAACTCACTTGTGCCAGGGGACTTCAATTAAAAACCAGACCGGGCCACTTTTAATTGCTTTAATGAGAAATTAGTGGGTTTTTAAAAATATTTTTTTTAACTGTCTGTCTACTTTTCTACAGTGCAGCTCATCATGATGGTAGATGAGGTGCTAATTATCTGTCTTGACTGATTTTTCTGAGCACAAGGTTTGTTATTTCATACTGCACCCGACACCATAGGCTCTGTTGTTTGGGATCAGCGGCATTACTGTACTACCAGCTGTAATAAAGAGCAGAAGGCCAATGATCCTGTAAGTCTGTTGTTAAAATGAAGAAAGACTTGCACGGTCCTCCCCCTTGGTACATCCCAGTACGTTGGTACTTACACCATAACAGTATTATCTCAGGGAATATAAGTCTGCTACAGGATATTGCCACTTTAACCACCTGAACTGCCTTTTAGTTCCAGTTTCAACTCAGTGTCAGAAATATTACCCCTGTTTAAGATTAATTTGTGACAAAATGTCGTATTAATACAGCTATATTTCCCAGGGGATAAGTATGGCCTTTTGAAGAGCAGCCATGGCAGAGTGCTGTATGGGACTATAGAGAATTATCAACAGGCTTTTGCTTTAGCAAATGTCATGCTGCCAGAAGAATGGTGCAGTTTGCGAGTAAGTATAGTGTACGGACTGTTTTATTGTCAGAGTGAGGTTATGATATTTTCTTCCTATTAATCCATAGCTCATCTCTAATTATATTAGCGCCTCTCAGCGACACGTGATTAAGAATCCGAGGAGGAAACTTTCAGTTACCTATAAATCCATCAGCATTGCATCATGTTTATTTTTGGCATCTTAGCTGTTTTGGGAGGCTGATGTTTACCTTGAGGTTTGCGCATCATTGGTAGAATTACTTCTGATTTACGCCAATAGGTGTGCAACCACACTCGAGACCTATGTGATGCTGAGGAGTTTACTTGTAAGGGACTAAATCCAGCACCAGTTGTGAGCGAGTGTAATTCCAGTGAAACCAATAACAACTGCACCTGCATGTGCTCCGGGTGACTTCGGAACAGTTTATCAGGTATTCTCTTTGTACTGAAGCAGAATAAACTTTGTGTTTCATTGCACCTTCGGCACCTGTACTGCGCCTTGGATATGTCTGAGCTATTGAAACCAAACTTCTTAACAGCCCTCAGATGTAAAGAAAGGGAAGATGAAAAAAGTCCCGAAACTAATCTCTTGCCTCACAGCATTCTACCAGGGTAACTCAGAAAATGACAAGGGAACTAAACTGCAAATTAGGCTCTAGTGTTTGTTGAAGACATTTGCCACCGGTAAAAATGAGTTATTGAAGCAGTAAAGCTGAGGACTTCAGAGAAACTTTGATTGACAACAATAATTACAGCTATTCTTGTTCCTGTAAGAAATACAGTGCAGGCTAGGTGTAATATATGTATGAAAATGATATTTCGAATCTGAGCAGAAGTAGATGTCGGTCCAAACAGTTTAAGTGTCTTCTGTACAAGTTTCTGTGCGTTTTTATGTGTTAACAGTAGTAGTAGTTACCAGGTAGGTGTGTAAATGTGCTTTACATGGCTAGTCAGCTGATCACTGGATGTTTTCTAAATAGGCCTCTGTGAATAGAAGTCGTCTTGCATCAGTAACGTTAAGCAGATCAGATCCGGTCTGGCGGAACAGTTTGGGTTCGGTGCCTAAGCCAGGCTGTGTAGCAGCAGGGTCAGGCTGGGGGTTCTGCAGAGCAGATGCAGCTCGTGGGCTATTTCCACCTGACCTTTGTGTCCTGTCTCTGGAAGAGATGTCTAATGGTCGTTTGAGCCCCATCCAGACACTGCCAGAGTGGTCAAATGATTTCTTTGGCACCTGAGGATAACCCTGTGCTCAGCCTGAGCTTCCACAGTATTCTTCAGAGGCAAAGAGGAGGTAGAATTGAAGTGCATGTTCTTCTGTATCCGGATGCAGCTTGGTACCCCGAGTGGAGAACCACTGCAAGGACCTACGAGGAGCGATTGTTTTTGGCTGTCCAGGCTCACCCACATCTGACGTGTACGTGTGAGCAAGCATCAGGCTTTTCTAGACAGTTCCTTAGAGCAAGGATGGGTGCAAAAAAGGCTGGGAGTACTTGAGTCTTAGATATGTCTGTATTGTCTAATGCTATGGAGGACTAACATACAAGAATATAAAACAATGAGTGTTTTGTAGCCAGTAACTTTTGGTTTTGTCTCCCAAGCTTGATGTCTGCCTCCTGTTTCCTTCTCCTGCTGTTGCAGTTACATTTGTCACCAAGAGACCCCGTGTCCCTTGCAGCCCTCCCACGTGCTGAAGGCAGACTGGAGCTGGACTCTGCTAGCAAGTGGTTCCAATTGCTCTGCCAGGTGTTTCTGCTGTGAGAAGGTCACTTTCCCTCTTCCTTGCCCTGATCTAACATCAGGATTCATTTCATAACACCAGGTAAAGTGTAGAAGAAGGCAGGTAACCTTCTTCCAAGGCCACAGCACTGCAAAGAAAATGACTATAAACCACCGGTTGGTTTTATTGAACCTGTTACATCGTGTTGCTGGGAGTTGTTCAGTGTCATTAACATTCATGGGGAAAAGGAATAGAGAAAGTTAGTCAATCCACAAGTGCTGAGAAAGAGTTAAATTAATGGGGGAAAAGGACAAAAAAATCCTTAATGCTGGAGAAAGATTACGCTGGCTTACTTATCAGGTTCATGCTGAGCCCAGTCGTAATTGGAATGTACCCTTTGTAAAGTTTATTGGGTCCTGGGGCAGCTTGTTACTGAACCGGTCAATTAATCTATTTTTTTTTTTAATGAGTTAGGGGATTTCCTTTTGTGGAAAATCACCAGGAAACCTGACCAAATGCCCACAGCTTGGGGAAAGCATGGCCTTAACATATAGAAAACCCTTCCTCCACAATTAGGAGAGGAAATAGACACCTCCGCTTCTGGGCAGCATATTTGACCAATCCAGGGACAAAATAGATGGGATTTCACCGTTGACTTGCAGGTTGTCGAGGGAGGATCACCATGAAACAAGATTACTTGAATGGAGCTTGGTGTTGAAGGAAATAGAACTGTTGAGTCTCCCTGCTGAGAGACAAATGAATTCCATTTAAAAACCTGTTTGTTCCATGCCGTAACTCCCAATGTAGCAATAATTAATGATATCAGAAGGTTATGAGAGACATTCTGTTGTGCTTGCTCTGTTCTAGGCATGAAATTGGATTAACATGAAGATAAACTTAGATTTTAAATCTGTTGAGGAAATCAGTAATTATGTCAAAATTCACAAATATTAATCTGTTTGAGTGCGTTAGGATACTGTTAATCTATCAGGAAAACATCCTGCCTTGTCAGAATTCTGTCGAAAGGTTAATTTCTTAAAATATTCGGATTTCCTATAACGGAATATCGTGAAGATGCAGTGTATTGAATAAACAGAAACAATCTCACCTCCGGAAACGTGGTTATTTCTGTTTCAGTGGCATCCAGCCAGTACCCTCTCATGAGGAAGAATCAATTTGCAAGGTATTGAATAAACCTTTGGGCTCTACTGTGGGGAGGTGACCACCCGTGAAAACAACTGACATGAAAAGACTGCAAGGTATGACAGTGCATACTTATTAAAAGTGTACCTTTGCTGCGAATGAGCACATGGAAACACTATCGGCTTTAGGGGCGAGCAACGGAGGCAGTTACAAAGGCTCTGAAATTAAGTGAGGTAAAAATTCACTGTGTGATTGGAAGGGGAAAGGACTCCAGATCGTATTTTCTCAACTATTTCATGAGTCCAACACTGGCCCTGGTTCTGCTGTACCTAGTTTTAATGTAGCTGCTGTAAAAAACACCGAGGTGACAGTTGTGTGAACGTGTGTGCAGTGACACAGGCTGCAGTGACACCTGCTCAGGTGGAGCTTTGTTGCTACTGATGCTCTTGAGGTGGAAGCTTGGCTTGGTTTGCCTACGTAAGGTGCGGTCCTACCTTCCCACTGCGATTTAGATTTACCCTGAGGGAACGTGTTAGGTTTGATTGCCCATTGAATTAAGTAGCCTGGCAGTGCAATTGTATTAGAAATAACTTTCAGCACTAGATTTCCTTCTCGGTGGAAATGGAAGTAGTGAGCACCTGTGTAAATCTATTAGGAACGCTGCTCAATACCATCTGCCTTGAAATGTGCATCTAAAACCACTTGAGATTTAGAAATCTAGTGCAAGGATTACATTAGTTCCGTTCTTCATTCATTGATTTAGAAACGCCTCCTTACAGAAAAAAAGGAGGTTTCAAATCAGGAAGATGGCTCGGAGGCTGAGAAAGCTGCTTCTATAGTCATCTCTTGTTGGGGCATCACATGTGAAAGGCTGGGAAGTCTCCTAGCGAAATCTTAGTTTGCCTTTGTGCACAATGCTGGCAAAAAAGAGAGGGTGTTTGAAGCATCAAGTGTGTAGCATGTGAGAAAGGCACGTTTTTCAGCTGCTGAATGTTAGGAAAATCTAAGCCGAAGGCTAACAGGTAACTACGGTGTTTTGCTAAGCAGGTCTTGAAGCAGATGAGATAACACTATTCCAGAAAACTGGAATTTTGTGCCCTTAGGTAGAAGAAAAAAAAAAAGGAAACATTTTTACAAATAATGACCATTTTTTAAATGTGTTCTCAGAACAGTTTGTGCCTCTTTTGTCTTTCTGTTGAGCCAGGATGGCCAGGGTGGCTGATTTGTTTGCAGTTCAGAGGGGGAAAAATCGAGTTAACCCAGATCTAAAACATTCTGAGATTTTTGGTGGGTAGCACAGGTAAAATACCAAAACATTAGGGACACCTATAGGTCTGAGGATTTTTTTTTAAGAAAAAAAATGGAAAGGCTTTATAATGAAGTATCCTATTTTAATTAGGAAAAATAAAAATATTAATTATAAAACATTGCTGTGAGTAGTTAGAGTTTAGGGTTTTTTTTAAACATTTCTCAATCTATAAGCAATTCAGTTCTCATAAATTCAGTTCTCATCTATAAGCAAGCAGTTCTCATAAATTAAAACCCAAAAAAGCTTTATATATATATGCTGCCCATACCTAGCCTCTTATGAAAGTATGTGGTGGCAAAGACCATACAACCTCCACAGGTATTTCTTGTCACCATGAAGTGGTTTCTCAACACTTCAGAATCTCTTATTCTGCTTGTCTGCACATAGCGCTAACTCCTCATTCGAGAGGGGAACGTCTGGTTGCTCTACTCTAAAAAACCCTTTCGTTTTTGGGAAATTGTTATCAAATCCTGCTTCTCTTCTGTTTTCTAGGTGAGCGGTCATCTTAATAAACACGAAGAAACAGGATATGAGCGGAGAGTGGCTGCGGGTGGATTTTCAACACTACTGCGGGACAGGCAGCTCCCGTTCAGCAGGTCTGGTCTGGGCATCTGGCTGATCCAGAGGCAGAACGCTTCTTTTCCATTTCCCGACTCGAGGTGTCAAACCAACACAACTCTGTGCTGTGCCCTGTGGCCTTACTGGTAAGCTGGGGGTTTCTGCTCTGTGCTCGATGTAGACGTGTTGTGAGTGCCTTGGCAGAGATCATACGGGTCCTGTGTGTCTGCGAGTACAAGCATAACCTCTGGTGACAATTACAGGACGTTCCTCGCTCTTCTTGACTTCAGCGAGAGCTACAAAGTGCTTGTGTGTGAGAATTTTTTAAGTCTCTAATGTTTATAAAATATCCAAACTGGTTCCTGTGAAATTCTATGATGACCAAGTCAAATATAAAGAGATTGTCTCATTATTTTTCATTTTATTATGTACTGCTTCTCTTTACCAACTTCTTTTTCATTTTACCTGTGCCCCTGACTCTTTTCTTTATCATAGGCTCTCGCATGGGCTCAGCCGTAAAATCATCTCTTTGTGAAAGAAACATCCTTCTATTTATTGTGTCTATTTTTTATGATGACTTTTACTTTGAATTTATTTAACAATAGTCTGCTTCTTTCCTTTCAGTACATTGTAACTGCTCTTTCCTGTGTCATTTGGAACTGGCCAAAGTTGGCAGATATCAAATTTCTTTTTCGTCTTTGAAATGTGCAGATTCTTTCTCCTTCAGTGATAATGGGCATTGTGTTTCCTTAGAAATATTTTTGGGGGCCTATTATTTCTCAGCCATTTCAGTTGGCAAACTGAAGGCTTGGAAACAAATTAGCTTGGATTGCAGCCCAAGCTGTCAAAATGAGCCTTCCATTCATTACTGAATCATCCACCTCCTGCATTTAGATCTTCAGCCCCACTTTTCCAGTAAGCTTCTTAGTTGAGTTCTTGGAATTTTTTTTTTTTCTGTCACTTTTGAACTCGCTACTCCAGTCGACTTCACTTACGACCACACACCAAAGCTACTTCCCCATTATCTGGAAGTAACGAACTAATAACGCCAGTTTAGAGGGCACAACTGGTCATCATTTTTGGTAGAAGACATTAAAATTATATTTTTCTCACATGTTATTTCTCTATGAGTTACCTGAGGCTGAGGCCTTGATCACTTTGTCAGGCAAGAATTTCCAGGTAGGAAAACTGATTCCTACATGGGTATCATTAAAATCATATTATTAGTCTTACTGTGAAATGTTCTGGGGATGAGGTAGGAAAGTCTTGTATCCCTTACATATTTATGTCCCTTAAGTATTCTCCCCAACTTCTTTCTTTTTTTTTTCCCCTGTATTTTTTTCTGCCTTTCTTTTTTTTTTTTTTTTCCCCCTTTCTTTTTCAACAAACATTTGCTCAGAGGAACAAATCTCTCAGAAATGCCACACAGCATCTTCTTCTCTCTTGATATCAGTGTGGACTTTGATTGTTAAGGGAAATTTCAGCATGAAATGTGTTGGTTTCAGACATGATTTTTTTTTTCCCTGCCATTTTGATCATTTGTTTGTATTTCTATTTTTTAAATGCATCTAATTTTTGGTTTTAATTTAAAAAAAACACAACTGATTGTTAGTAAAAAGTAGTTAAAACAAGTTAACAAGTTTGAGGATTCCAGCACTACCTGGAAATAAGCTGAGCTGGATTGGGGAATTTGTAGAGGAGAGTAGTACATCAGGCTGAGATGGCAACTTCGTGTCACTATTTAGGGTATCTCTAGAGTGTCTTTATGAGGAAAAATTCTACAGGAAATACAAGAAGCCTTCCGATTTCTATTGAAAATTTCTCATAAAACCTATGAAATTACCCTTGATTCTACAGTGCAATTCTAAATGATGCAAATGTAAGAGAAGGAAGAGAAAAGAAGCAAATTTCTTGGCCAACCCCCGTGTTCTCAGCATGTTAGAGTTAATTAGTGTTATATTAGTGTTAATATTAGAGACTAGGGAGAAATTTTCAGTGGTGATGCAGTTGTGGGAGTGAAGCATACAGGAAGGAATAAGTGTCCAACCTCGTAAAGTTTTAGAAGATAAAGTTAGAAAAAATGCATATATATGACAAAGTGAGCTTTAGTCCTTCGTTACTGTGTTTGGGGCTGGTCCGGAAAAGGTCTTAGATTTCTTCATGGGAAAGGCCACAGCTTTCCTTCTCCTTTTTCTCCAGAAACATGCATGCCCCTCCGGTCTGAATATAGAATAGCGTGAATTAGGACTGGACAACAAAAGCCTTGGCCAAGAGTCACAAAGACTTCACATAGCTGTGGACTTGGAGAGAGCTGAGGAGGATTCCGAGGCTGTGTAACAGTCTAAAGAAGGTACCTGTTCCCTTGGCTACCACTGTCTTCTTTTGCTCTGGGGCACCTTGTGCTGCTTTGGAGCTGTACTCTTGATTGTTGCAGCAAGCAGCAAGTTGCAGCAAGCCCAGGTTGGGAAAACAACCCCAGCAATTCTGCTTTTGCTGTGGCTGTCAACAGGAAAGTGAAGGATAAGCTGGAAAACTGCTTTTAAGTTTTAGATGCGCAGTTCAGTTGTAAATAGCTGCTGCTGTACGCAAAAGATCGACATAATAATGGCATGGGCTGAACTGAATAATGCACAAAGTTTAATAAACCTTGATTTTTCACATAGCAGAACTCTTGATATGTAGTAAAAGCAGATCATGAAGAGATAGCCTTTTTATTATATCTAGCGTGTGCATCTTCACCAACATCACAGGAAGTAATTCTTTCATGGGTAGGGATGACACCCGTGAACCAAGAGTTGGAACCACGAGGCTGTTCAAGAGCATCCACAGGCCTCCTACTGTCAACAGCAGGAGAGTTATTCGTAGATGCAGCCTGAAACAGGTACAGCATCAAGGCAGCAAGAGCTTGAGGTTCCTCCAATTCTGCAGACAGATGGAAACCAGCGTATTAAAAATTTGGTAGGGAGAAGAAGAACAAAGCAGGGCACACGTGGGTTTTCTGTGGTGTGTTGTGTAACCTGGAGTTGTTTTCTAAGACATTTTCTACTATACCCGCATAAAGATGGAAACTCACACGGCCGTGAGTTAACAAGGAAAATTTGATTGCCATAGCACTTTCTGTGATGAAACTTTGTCTCTTTTTTCCTTTAACCAACTTCTCTGGAATTCTGACACAGTTATTATTCTGTTACAAAATAAAAATTTAACTGGAAAATTTTATAGGTTTGTTCTTCTAAGCAAGGTAAGTCTGTTTCCCTTTTTGGTATGCAAGAACGTTGCCTCCCAAATTAAATACGCATTTAGCATAAATACACTGTGGTGATTATTGCAATTCAGGGACTAACGATTTCCTTTTCTCTGGCTTTCCTGCTATGCAGTTGGTTGTATTTCCACACTTACGGTGGTGAATTAACTCCCTGTGGATAATACAGCTTCACTTGCGGCAGATGTCAAGACTCTTAATCAGAATTTAAGTAGCCTCAATTACATTTACCTTAATTCACTTTGGAAGTGAAGTAAGTTAAATTGAATTAGGCCTACTTTAATTCTTAATAAGTATGTCCACACAGATAGTCTATGCATTTTAGCGAATCAGTTTTAAAAATTAATTCAGATTCTCTTTGCAAGTGTACAGAATGTACAGATAGAGAGTCTGTGAATGCCAGAGATAAGGAGTAGGGTGGATAGACAATGCTGGGTATAAAAGCAGTAGTTGGGAACATTTGGGTATAAAGGGTTGTGTTTTGAACCACCAAGATTCTTGACCTGAACATAAGAAATGGTGGTTGGCTGGGGCGTGCGGGTTAGGATGTGCAAGAGAAGTGTAGCTCTGATGGGGGAAATTCCATAGCAAACAAGAAATGTGTTTGGCCACAATGCACAAGGGTCTGGATCTTTTAGGGCCACCTTAGGATTAAATGTATCCAGGTAAGAGCCGCCTCACATCTGGGTTTGCAAAGCAGTCAGCTCTGTGGGATGCAACTGCGATTAAGGTGGTTGAAATTATAGATATATAGACAGACATGCTAACTGAAACAAAAAATGTGTCTGTTTCTTGATCTGTGAGCAACAGTGGCCAACAGCAGAGCTTTTTGAGGAAGATAAAACCACAGCGCTAATTCCCTGCTGCATTCCCTTGGCATAAGTCAGCAGGGGCTCAGGATTTCCTGAACCAGAAATGGAGTTTTGGAGCAATTATTAATTGTTCATAATAGATTTTTTCCCATGTATTGCTGAGCACTTTACTAAACCAGAAGTATTTTCTATTGCTTTGTGTTGTTTGTATTACCTACCCGTGGTTTGTAGCTCTTCAGATACGTGGCCAGTGGGACCGTTCCCTGTAAGCCACCATCAGGCAGCAGTAGGGTGAGCTAACTCAGGTGTGTTTGCCAACCTGCATAAAAATTGGTTACCAGTGTCTACCTTCACAAAGTCTGTTTTGTATCAGCAAACAGCTTTACTCTGAAGAGGTTACAGTGTAAACAGACAAGAAAGAAGTGATCTGCCTGCAGCTAGAGAACAAAGGGGGAAATATAATGTTAGGCATGATAAAGTGAGAAGTAGACAATGGAACAGAAAATGGCCTTATGCAACTTGCAAACTTACGATATGCCCGTGCCTTGACCAAGCGTACGGTCCTGATCGCCCTCTCTTGAAGAGGATGTGATAGAAGAAAAGGTGCAGAGGAAGGCAACAAGAATGGGTAGAGTTACAAAGTTGCTTTCCTAGAAGAGATTAAATTAAATAGGGCAGTTTAGCTTGGAAGAGAGGCAAGTAATAGAGGTGTGTGTAAAGTCATAAATGGCATGGGAAGAGTGAATTGGCAGTGACTATCCCCTGTTACAGCACGAGACTAAAGGGGCAACGAAAGGAATTTTCAGGCAGCTACTTTAGACCAGAACAAATAAGAGTGCTTTTTCACACAGTGCATAATTCAGTTGTGGAACTTATTGCTGACAGATATGGATTCGAGAAGCAATTAGACAAATTCATGGAAAATAGGTCCAGCAGGGGCTGTTAAACACGCTGATGCAGATGCAACCTCTGGCTCAGGAAATCCCTGAATGGCAGATTGCCAGGAGCTGGAAGGTGGAAGAAGCGTCACTCTGGGCCTGACGTGCTTTTCTATTCTTTCTCTGAGTAACCACTTTGGGTTGCTACACAGTGTGGGTTTCAGGCCTCAGTGGAAGATTGTCCCTCATAGGCTTTTATTTATCCATTCTGGGGCATTGCTTATATAGTATTCCATGTATTATGTCATTTAATTCCCTTTCATTACAGGGCTGTGCTGTATTTTAGGGATCTGATGTTTGACAATAGTTGAATTATACAGTATGAAGCGTGAAGTATCAGCCTGCTCTCATGACAGTACAGTAATGCATAAACCCCCATAATGAACCCTGTGGCAGAACACACAGGTTCCCCATCGCTGTCCCTGCCCAAATGGATGAATGGGAAAGATTATCATTTCAGCACTTCTAGAAAGTTGAACAATCAACATAACTAATTTGGATTAAGAAAGGTAAAGAAGCAGAGTGAGGATGAAGCCATCCCGGAGAATGAGTGGAATAAATAAATACAATTTCAGGGTGTTGCATTTTTTTTTTTTTTTTTAAACTTATAAAAACCTTCTTTTTATAAGCTCTGTCAAGTTTTGTTTCCTTTGCTTATTGTTTATTCTTTCATTAAACAAACAAAAAAGGCAAGCCCTTTTCTCATCACAGCCTCCTGAAGGGAAAAACCACAAGTGCTCAGTTGACTTTGCAAAATGAAAACATTGGATGCCCAGGGTCAGCTCTAAGTGTGAGAGAATAAGAAAAAGCTGTATTCAGAATAAATAGAAGTGAGATACCTGCCACATGCAGGAATCTGTTCCTCAGGGAGGCAGAATCCACCACTCCACAGCTGTGCCTGTGTGCACTGGCCTGTCTTCACCCCTGAATGCTGTCAGTATTTGAATTTCTGTCATCTAAAAGCTGTTGCTCTTTCCTCTGAGTTCTGTGGCTGTGTCTACATAGCAAAAGGAAGAATGAAAAGCTTTTCTGTAACTATGTAAGTGCCTAAATCGATCAATAAATATTGGTTTAAATGAGTGTTAGGTGCCACACGAGCGCTCATCATGTGAACTGGGGAGAGAAAAAGAAGAGTTGAGAGTTGCAGGTCTGGTCCCTCAGGAGGTCACCAAGTGTACTTATTTTCCTGTACTTTTAGCTTCTATAGTGGAAACAAGCATGTAAATTCCTTTGAAGAGCTGAGCTTTTATTAATTTAGTAGGAAGAGATGCTAGTATCTCTATGAGGCTACTGCTAGAACCTCTGTAATAACTTAGAATTTTTCAGCTAATTTTCCTGTTTTTCAGCTTTCGGAACAGTAATAGTGGAGGTTAAGGACTTTCCAGAGATCCCACAGCTGGTTACTGGCAGGACTGTAGAAAGAACCCAGACCTGTCAGTTCTGAGATCTGAGCACCACATGCTGTTTCTTTTCAGGCTGGCTGTTGATTTGAAATAGAATATTTACCAATATTGTAAATGTGACATCTTACGGGACAGTGAGCTATGTAAAAACAATCTGCAGTGTGTTCTGCCCAGTTCAAATGAATTCACCTGCTGTATTGCTTGCAGAAGTATTTTCTGTTCTTACGTGAACCCTGTCAGATTCCAAAGGGAGATACTGAGAAAAGAGGAGAAGGATCGAACGATCAGGTATAGGCTCTTTTGCAGTGTAGGAAGAAACAGTAGCAGAAACATTTGGTGCATGTACAGGAATGAAGATGCCTGTTAGATTAATTATTAAGGCCAAAAATACATTGTCTTTCCTGCCTTGGAAGCAAGTGCTTGGGGAAGGAGACAGAGAAACAAAAGCTGAGTTCTCCCAGGCCCCGTGGCACACGGAAGAGAGGAGTTGTGGATCCCACGGTGAGACGGGAGTGGTGGGGACAAGGCTACTGGTAGAAGATTTACCAGTTCTGAGGGTCTGTTCTCCACAGTTCAGCTGGTTTGCACGTTGCAATAATAATTATTGTTTATTAGGAGCCTACCCATTCACTGATACCTCAAATGCCTCTTGGGATTGGAATATAAAACAGATTGGGCTGCAGCACTCAGTAAAATGATTTTTAATCTGTTTCTGTCAGAGGAACTACGTGACACTAAAGTCATTCAGAGGTTAAGTGGGAAGGAGTTCCTGGGAACTGAGGTTGTAGGAGGAGTATATGTACAAACAGTGTCTTCCTCCAAATACAACCAGTTTGAGGGTTATGCCTGTGCTTATTAAGGCAGAATAGTACAAAAAGACTTTGAAGATTGGAAGCACGTCTTGGTGCCTGCCCATTAAATGCCTGAGACGCGAGAACCAACTTTTTAAACTCTACTTTTATGATCATCAAGTCTGTCACAGGTCAGTGTTTAGTCTATTATCTTATCAGCTAGTGGCTACATATTCTTCGGAGGGAGATGAGCTGTCCATTACATCTATTTTGTACTTTTATGATGAAAGATAATTCATGTAAAAGCATCCAGAGTGTAGGCATTTTGGGATGCTTTTAACATATCAAAAGAATCTGATCTGTATCGTCTTATTCCTCTAGCCAAATTATTCACCAGGAATACTGATTTTTAAATTTCCTTTCTATTCCCTTTCTACACAGTCTGTGTTAAACACTTTTTTATTTTTTATGTAAGGGGGCCAGAACAGAGAGTGGAGGGTAAGACACAGAATAAAAAAATATAATCCAAGAAGCCCTTATTTCTGTTTTAAAAATTTTATCCTAATTATTTCTTGTGTCTAAATACAAAATTTCTTCCCTCTATAAATTTCCCCCTAATGTTCCCTCATATTTCCTAGATTGGGAAAATTTAAAGCAGCAAACCGAACAATCTAGAATAGACTATGGCTTCTTTATAAACCTCTACTTTGTCATTAGGCTTATTTTGAGTGAATTAATCTTGGTATGTGTCTCGAGTTATCCAATAGAGAGGATGCTGCTCTAGCTGCCAGATGGAAAGCTTGGAAGCAGTGTTAAGTACTGGAGTGGGCTAGGTCTTGGGGTTGCAAATCTCATTCTTCTGCAGATGTTTTTGGTGAAGCCAGAGCAGTTTGGAATGGTGGTCAGTCTTCTGAATCATCTGGGATGTTGGACATATGCCACAATAAATTCTCTGACTGGAGAATCTAAGAGACATTAATTTAAGGACGTTAGTTAACTTAAAAGACATTATTTGCCCAGGAAGCTGTCTTCCACCCTTCCTTCTTTTCTGCATGTGCAGTGGTCGTACACTGTTGCCATGGAGTTGTAGCAGGCTGCTCTACTCTCTTTTGAAAGCCTCTCAAACTTTCTACCGTTTTCAATTTGCCAGGCTTCCCCTCCCTCTTTTTCTTTTGGACAAGAACCCTTGAATTCAACCCTTTTGACAGCTCTTAAAAAATTAAATTTCATAGACCTATTTTGAAGGGACCCATGGACACCCAGGACTCTGAAGACCAGAGGTTAAACCACCATATAAAAGATCTAGAAGGGTACAGAGCATATTAGTCTGGTAATTCTTATCTTAATGGTTATTGCATTTACTCTCAGATGTTATACAGAGCATATATAATATGTATAACATGTTGTCTTGAAAGAAACAAGTGACTTGCTCCCATCAACCATAGGAATGACTGATACATGGCTTTATGTAGTTAGAGAATTCATAGCTGTGAGCTTCAAGTGTTTGTGTTCAGGGTCTTTTCTTGGTGTTTTAAGAAAATGCTGCATGCTCCTATAGCACCTTTCACATCCAAGGGCTTGCTGCTGATCTGTCAAGATGAGGAGTAACTACTTGGTTTAAGTCAGAGATTTAGGGCAGTGTGAACCCATGGTGAGATCACCAGCTCGAATAGCTGAGTTTCCCCAACAAACATTAACTGCGATCTGCAGCAGCTGGTCAGGCAAAAGAAGTTGTTTCAGTGGAAAAAAGACAACAGCGAACCTCCTGTGCTCCAGGTTTCTTTGCCCTCTCCTTTGCCTCTGATTTGGGTTGACAATCACGGTGTCCTTCCTCAGTCTTATCTTCCCACTGTGCTCTTCTATTGATTTCTGATTTCCCCTGCTCCTATTTCTGCATTTCTTGATATTTGCCTTTGCAACTCAGCTTGCCCAGTCCCTCTTCTCCCTCACACCTCCCAAAGACACAGAGTTGTGCTGCTCAGGCTGCTCCTAGACAGTGTTCACCCTTGCTCAACCCCGGTGTGCATGCAGCCAAGGTCCATTACGTAGTTCTTCCAAAGCTCCTCCTAACTCCATATAGCTCTTCTGTTGTTGAATTCAATCTCTTAGTCATTGACCTTATGGGTTTGTGTGAGGTTTTGGACTGGCTTCTCCAGTTATTACCTTCTTTCAGAGAGCCATCCATCCATCCATCAGCACAATTAAACCAGCCTTCCTTCCCGTTCCGATCAGAAGGAAAGGTGTTCCTATCATTCAAGAAGCGCTTGCTTTATATGCAAAGTACACGTCTGCGTTTTGCCTTCAGTAAACAGTGCTGCATTTTTAATGAGCCCGTCCCTAAGTAACAGATTGTGCCGCCAAATGCTTTAAATTTCTGTCTTTTCAGATTCTAAAATAAGTTTTTGCTGACTTTTTGTTGGTAATGGCTGAAGGCGATGGTTTTCAAAATATGCATGGCTGACACCAGCTGAAGATTGCTTTTTGTTTTCCTCGTGCTGAGTGTGCTGGCTCTTTTCTCTCATTTATCCCAGGGAAGCTTGTTTAAATGTCCCTTGCATACTGTAATGGTACCCACTGTAGAAACTCAAGCTTGTAGCATCTTTCTCTGAGCCTCTGGAACTTCCTGAGGGTGATAATCTGTGTTTAATGATGAACTTCACAGTCTGAAGCCTTCTGTGAGAGACTATGTAAGGAGTAAAACAGGAAATATGTTGATATGCTCCATTTTAATTTGAGAGGTAAATGAGGGCACCGTGGGTCATGGCAGTAGGTGTCAGCTTCAGGCTGAAATGCTCAGCTCGTTGGCTCAGCAGCTTAAACAGCAGCGTATGTGGAGCCTTCACCTATTGCTTCTTCTGAACTGAGGAACTGGTGTGAAGAGAAACACGATTCTTCCTCTTTTAGTTTCCGAAATAGAGTTGGCAGTGTAAAATCTCAAGAGTGCGATGGGCCTTTTTGAATTAGACTCAGAATCGGTGGATTGATTCTATTCAAATTTTAGGTTGTGTGGCCAAGTTTCCAGCTGACGCTACTCAACACACTTTAATAAAGCCAATTATATTTCACAGATGTCAACAAAGCCATGCTGGCTAATGCTTTTTAAGAATCTAGCCCCATGCCCCTTACAAATACTTCATTCTAAGTGCTGTAATATAGAAAGATATCTTAAGATTTGGGTTCATAGTACGGATCTAGGATGCTTCTGGGCGAAATATGAGAGGAAGGAGTTTTCAGTGCACAGCTGTTATTACATAGTATTGCATACAGCCCTAAAATTGTACACAATTGATGTGAGGCCTGACAAGAATGGCTTGTTGTCTAAAGCTGGTGTGAGCACATGAGGCTGGGATGTGACTGAAGGGAGTAGAAAAGCGTAGCATTAATTTTACTTTTCATGGTGGTAGTGGTTATTTTAATGTTTCGAAGTGAGGAAGAACTAAACTTACTCATAGACATATGATGTATGGATCTGACCTGGTAGAGTACTGGTTTCTGGCAGGTATAAGAAACTCTGGTATGCAATTGGAAGTAATGAACAGATTTCCTCCTGGGAGAGCTGAGGAGGGCCAGGATGAAAGTGAAAAGAGGGAAAAGTGGAGAGGGAAAAAAAAGAAGTTGCGCAAGGTGCTGAATGTGAAAACAATAAGCTTTGATGTGATGAGCATTGGCTGGGAAGCAGAAGGATCTGAGGAGAGCAGAGAAGGTAGGTGACTCTGGATAAATGGACTGGAGGGGGTGAGGGCAGAAGCCTGGAGGGGAGAAAGCTTCAGTGAGATGAGGCGTGAGATGACTAAGCCTTGGCTGAAAGGCTTCAGCATTGTAAATTGAGCAAGGCAGATTTAATGGCAGCTTCGACATCTGGGAGAAGAGGGAGGAAGAGCTAAAAGTGCCCCTAAGAATATGAGTCTCTGAGAAGGACATCGCCACTGGCAATGTGGAAAGGAAAGGGAAAACACATTAACTCCCCCCAAAGGCTCACAGTTCAGAGGCTGAAATTCTGAGCGCACGCAAGTAGGTGGGGGTGCCCTGTTAAGCCCCTCTGGATCTCGGGCGGTGTGCGGGTGATGCAGTTTTGCCTTCAGTGAAGAAGGGGTCACGCTTCTGTCAACTCGGTGTGCCAGCCGTCGGGCTTGCCAGCCGGGTGGGAAGTAGGTATCTTAAGGCTAAAGTGAATTAGGTGTCCCGGAGAAAAAGCTGATGTCAGGGGAATAATGTAGCTCCCCGTGATAGCAATTCACTGTGCAGCACACCTATGTATAGTATAAGTTGGCAGCTGTGAGGAGGAGATGAAGGTTGGCCTAAAGACCTTAAACTTTGTGTGCCTTTTTGGTATGGATTTCCCAGCACCAGGGAGTGTTCGGACTGGACATTAGGAAACATTTCTTCACAGCAAGGGTTGTCGAGCATTGGAACAGGCTGCCCAGGGAAACGGTGGAGTCACCATCCCTGGAGGTGTTTAAAAGACGTATAGATGAGGTTCTTAATGACATGATTTAGTGTGAAATTTAGGTTATGGTTGGACTTGATCTTAAGGGTCTCTTCCAGCCAAAATGATTCTATGACTTTAACGAAGCTGTGGATCCCTTTTCGCTGCTCCTCCAGATCTGGTGTGTTTGCTCTGGTTCACGTGGGCCAGAGGCTGCTACTCTCCTTCATCCAAAATGCATCTGCATCTGGTCCTGCCCAACCTGATCCACCTCTGTAGGGCACGAATCTTTAAGCTCAGAAGTTTGATGCCCACAATTTGTCAGGGCTTTCGAAAATCGTGGCCAGATGGCTTTATAAATGCAAGGAAATAAAATGATAAATGTCAATATGGTGAAAATGTGACTGTTCAGGGAAATTAAAAGGATGGCATTTCACAGGGAGTCTCTCGCAGTCCTTTTGTTCTTTTCTAAGAATGCCCCATTTTTTTGACAAGCCACTTTCAAATATACAGTCATTGAAAGATCCTGGGTTAAATTTATCCTTTCCACAACTCCACGGACTTCAATAGAATTACACCAACACTTGTCCCATCTTTTGTAGCTGATTAATTTATGTTCATTTTACTTCTTTGGTGCCAATGAAAGTATTTAATAGGCCCTTATTGTCTCCTGCAGATACCCCCGCTCTGTGTGGAGAGGCATCCAGCTCTTCTGTGGTTTGGCATTGTTGTTCCTTCTCTTTTTGATTTCCTTCATGTAGCAGAAAGAGATTACACTGGGGGAGCTAACTATGTACTTGGCTCTCCAGGGAATTCAATACACGCCTGCAATTAACCTGCATTTAACTGGCCATTGGATGTTGCTATTCCTCTACAATAAACACAGATGGTAGGCGGTTTTGACTGAGTATTTGTATACTGCAGGTTGGCACAGCTCAAGTCAAAATAAATATAATTTCCAGACGGCACAGATCCTTGCATCTCCTTTTTGCTTTTTTGACAGAGGAGGGGAAAATCTGAATAGTATCCAGAAAAGCTTCTTGCCTGGCCCTCAAAATAAATATTTCACCTAAAAGCTGCAGTTGATTTCAGATCTCAGCCCCATCAGTCTGTCAGGGAGACAGTAAAAGGGCAGGAAAATTTTAATTGGGATTTCACTGGGAAAATAATTCAGTGGGAGGGAAAGTACGTTTTGAATTGCATCTAATATCACAAGCTCTCATCTTGTTAATGCTTGGAATGTTGCACGGCGTTACTCCTCTCATGGACGGCTTGAGTTCTGTGGATTAAAATAAGATTTTGGAGGTTTGTGGGCGAAAATACCTCTTTATGCATTTCTCAGTCTGGAAAGTGAAGAGAATATGTTCCAACTGGAATAGCTTTTTCTATACTTGTTTGGGGAGGGAAGGCTGTGGGTTGGAATGAGCACCTCATTAGCTATTAATTATTTTCCTCATTCACCAAAACAAGATGTTTCTTCCCTTGCCAAAAATGGATTGTCTGTGGGAAAACCTGAGCTCTGGGAAGATTTTTAAAAATGAAGTAAATAAAAAAAAAAAAAAAAAGAAGCGTGGTTGTTAAGTTTAAAGAAATTGAGCTAAGCATATAAAAATCTGCCACCAGGGTCAAACTGGATGCCATGTGTATTTTTTTTTTCATTAAAGGAGTGCAGATTTGGAGCCCGAGCTATTATTTCCGGTGACTTGAGGCCCTCCGGGGGCAGCAGTGAAATGGAAAAGAGCACGGCAGCCTGCTCTTGGAACTGATGCTCACTGAATCTGAAAGGTCATGTCATGTTTTCTGGCAATTGACTCAATGGGTTTGGATTCTACAACATAAGGTCGGGCCGTTTTCACTCAGCACATGTTTACTGGGGAATGTGCCTTCCAGTTGTTTTCACATTGACCTTATTACCCTGCCACACTGATGAGCCTGGCACAAAAACTACTTTTTGTATTGCTGTGTGCACCGCACTCCCTCTCCTGCCCTCCCAATGTTGTTACTTTGGGCTGCAGATGGAGGATTTGGTGTGTGCATTTCCCCAGCTCCAAACCCACTGCTTTCCGTGCCCCCATCACAACACAGATGCGCGGGAGCCCCGTGACTGCACACGTTGGAAAGACACGAGGGTGCAATGGGACCAATGGATGTTTGTTCCCAGGTTTTGCCATAGGAAAGCTGGGGAGGAGAGGAGACGCAGGCTCTGGGTGCTCAACTTGAGCAGGAGAGTTTGCAGCACCGAGTGGAAAATCCCTTCTCCGTGCTCCTGCACTGGATGTGGACCCAACGTGGATAGATGCTGGGAGGGCAGGGATCGCATGCTGGGGATGGGGCGGGCTCCACACTGGGCAATGTTAAAAGAGATGGAGGCAGTAGTTCCCTCTCCTCGCAGTAAATCTGCTCCTTCAGTGCAAAATACACTGGCCAAGCTTTGCAGGGATAAATAAAATACTGCTGCTATTTCTGCAAGCGCATTGGCAGCTCTCTCCTTGCAGCCACAGAAGTTCTTGTGCTGAGAACACAATATGCGTCTCTGCCACCTTTTCAAGCTTAAAAAAGCGTTTTGGGCTTCTGTCAATTTTAGGAGCTATAAATTAAAGGCGAGGAGTTTATTATTACTGGAATGCTCCCGTGTTTTAAGCCGTTTGAGTTGAAAAGGAGCTAAGACATTTGCAAAAAGTCATTGATAGAGACAAGGAAATAAACCCACAAGTGCTCTCTTCTACAAATGCATTACCTAACCTTGTCCTGCTGCCCGTTTGTCAACCCTGGCTACCCCAGCAAGAAAAAAAAGTTGCACTGCTTTGTCATTGTTTGAATATTGCTCTTTCAATAAGGTCAGAGCAGACTTGCAGCAAATCCACTAGTCAGAGGGCGAGCCCCACCGCGGTGTTACCCGGCAGCATCAGGACCTCGGGAGATGGGAGTTTTGATTCTGGCCTGGACTTAGCTCTCTGAGCTCGGCACTGGCCGATTATTTTTGGAGACAACTTCACAGTCTGCTGAACAGGAGCCCTGTGCAAGACCTGGGGACCAGTTCTTACCTCAGTACCAACACGTTCTGAAGTGGCTCAGGTGCACAAGCTGCAGACAGGACTTCGGGCATGTTTCTGCCAATAAAATGAGAGCCTGTGTCAGAGACTCCAAGGAGTGCTTGTTACATTCGCCAGCATGAGGGCATTGTCAGCGGTGTTTGCCACTGACCAGTTTGATTTAAAAAGAAAAAATCCCGTAGCAGTCAGTTATTGTCTGCCACCAGGATAGCTTTTGTCTGTGAGTTGCACTTTAGGAGGAAACTTGCTGAAGAACTGGGAAGGACACGTTCTTGATGCTGTGGGGAACATGCCATGATTGGATTCCTAACTCGGGTAACTTGCGCTTATGCTGCTGGTGTGAATATCTTCTGTGGGTACAAAGCACCATGTAGAAATACCCAGCGTAGCTCTGGAACAGGAATTGCTGCTAATATAGCCTGTTGCTGTGTCCAGGACCCATAGACAGGCTAAAGGGGTGATGTTGCTGAGGGGAGAGGGTTCATACATTAATACAGCTCTTCTCCTTCAAGGAGCTGCAGATCGGGCTATGTAGACACATGGGCTCCGTTACCACTTACCCAGTGGGCGGTGTAGAGAAGTCTGTTGGGGCAGGTTGTTCCCAAAGTCTTGCCCAGAACATGGCTGCTCATGCAGTTTTTAGAACCTTATTTTTTACAAGACATGCTTGTCTGTTTTTTCAGGTCCATCTTGGGTAAACCACTGCCTGACCTAAACCCTAAAATGGAGCTTTCTTGAACAAAACACTGGCTTTTGTATTCACAATCTAAACACTATGTGCTGAAAAGTATGGACTGTGCAAGCGTAGCATCTCTAGGAAATAGTTCTAAAAGTGTGTTTCTTAAAGCTTAGAGATGAATATTCTTCTCACCTAGGGGACCAAGGTAAGGCTTGAGAAACACATGTCCATTTTAACGTGAAATAGAGGGTCAGTGATACATTTGCTTTGTGTGAAATTCCCTCATTTTATAACCATATCGATTAGACTGTTTGCTTTGATTCTTATAGTTTGAATCTGTTTTCCCAACAATTCCGTAGCGCTGCATACATATTCGCTTTGACTGGAAGCCATTTTAATGGGTCAGACTGCTGATTTCACAAGAGACCGAAGGGTAAAACTCCTTAGAAGAGTATTCAAAACTCAGATAGTTTGTCTTGGAAGGAAAAATCCAGTTTAAATTATGTGATACCCTTTCTTAAGTAAGATTGCCAATGCCCTATGGCTGGCTGTTCTGTTCTCACTTTAGGTGACGGCTGTGGATTAAGAGCCTGAGGCTTTGGCTAACATCTATAGGTAAGGCAATGCATCCCCAGGGTCTAATTCAAGGAAACTTGTGCAGGTGTCATAATTAGCAGTTTCCTGTTAAAGCTCCACAAATAAGCTGTAATCCTCAAGGCACTGGTCTCCAAAACCCCTTGCAGATTTGTTTTCAGACCAAATAATATTCGTCTATAACCTTTTTTTTTTCTTTTTTTTTAATTGCCCAGGCTGCACATTTAACTACCCTGGACCCACTGGCTTAGATTTTGCCGAAAATCAGATGTGAACAGGATTAATGGTTCCAGTTGCTCACGCTACCTGGCCACCACGCCGAGTGCAACTTGCCCTTAAATGAGACTGAGGCGCACAATAGGTGAGTCAGAACTGAATGGAGGATTTCAGTTCCCTCTGTTATCCCTCCTCGCCCTTCAAGACCAATAAACATGTCATAAAGAGAAGCAAAAAGTGTGAAAAGTTAGGAAGCAAAACACAGCCCTTAATGGTCTCTACATGTGCTGCAGCCGCCTTCAAGTGAAAGTTGAAGTACCAGATTTTTTAGCACTTGAACAAAGAATTCCTCCCCCTCCCAAACACAGGGGCACATGGACTCCCAACCAAATAATGCTGGCAGTGTGTGTGTGTGTGTGTGCATCGGCAGCGAGGGAAAAAGCAAGCGAGGGAGGGTGTGTAATTGTGGTGTGAGTACGTGTCAGGCAGACCCAGGAAAGTTTCTCAGAGCCCACGATCAGTAGGGCATCTGAGGACTTCAATGTTTTTCACAGTACAATAAAACTACCAGTGCCAGCTGGAGTCTCCAGCCAAACCGTGTGCCTTAGAGCTTATATGTTTCACATCACTGAAGGCTACATAATACTTTCAGCTGGCATTGCATTCCGTTTGATATGTCTGGGGATGGAGATAGTTAGTGAAATAGTCACATCGGCTGATGTGTTAGCTCAAACAATGGTTCCTTCCCTCTCTCTCCAAACACAGTTTGGGAGGTATTAGTTTGGGAAGAGGGGCACAAAAGCTTTTCATCTCTGTTTTCTCGGTCTGTTTCTTTCTTTGTTTAGCCTCTAAGTGTTGACAGGTTGTGATGATGTTGCTTCTCTCGGCGTGAATTTTTGTGAGACGAAAAGAAGGATCTGGTCAGGTTTTTCAAACAGATCAGAGATAAGTCAGAGAGAAGTGAAAGCTTCAAGGCTTGTTTATTCTGAAGGGGAGAATTTAGCCTTGCTACTGGATAGCGTAGGTTGGGGGCAGGCTGAAGAGGAAGCCATTTAAAACAAACTGTGTGCTCTATCTCTTCAAGATGAACTAAAAAACCCCAGAAGTTATATACATGCAAAGCACATGGGAACAGAATAATTTTACTATTTAAATGTAAATAAAATATACTTTGGCCAGCCAGGAAAAATCCTTGCTCTTCAAAAGTCCCTTTAAAACATAAAAAGCTGCACCTGGGGTACTGAGGTGCTTATGGGAACATCTACCTGGGGTTGTGACTCTGTGCCAGGTTTGGCAGCGGTCATGCCATTGTTTAGTTGATCACAAGCGAAGCAGAAATGGAGAGAAAGCTGCTGCAGGGATGTATGGCTAGTCATCACAAATAGTTCTGTAGCATTTTCTTTACTAGAGCCATTGTTGAAGTTTAAGAGATGTGTTTTTTTGGTGATTCAAATATGCCAAATGGAAATTTTGGAGCCAGTTAGATATATGGGTATGTGGCTTTCTGTGTGTGGATCTGGAGGTCATGGATAACATGGGAAAGGGAAAAATAAGAGATAAAATTTTGGTCAGTTCATTTTGGGAGGGAAGTCTGTACTATTAACCAGATTTTAGCAATATATCCACATTAGGGCTCGTTTGGAAGGGTGACCTTGCACAGCAAAGATTTCTAGATCTGACAGGGACTTTTGAATTAGCTTCGCTAGCACATGGAGCATCGATGATGCAGCTGGTAGAGAAATGCAAAGCTCAAAGAGGGTCATAGAAGCAAGGTTCAAGAAGACCTGGGTACCACAAAGAGGCCCAGCTGTTTGCATCTGTGTGCCTTCATGGAAGACAGGGCAGCACCTTACAGTCCGAAACAGGGGTTTTCACTAAATGCAAAGAACAGCCATCACACAAATGATTTCTTAACAGAGAAAAAAAAATGTCTTGGGTGTTTTGGGGAACCTACCCCATGAGAACCTTAAAAGCAAGAGCAAATTTGAGCTTCTTTAGTGAGCTCTAGGAAGAGAAAAGAGAAATAATGTTTTGATGTAATGAATCCCACTCCAAGTTTCCAGATGCAAAATTGTTCTGCTTCCCAGTTATTGCAGAGTTTACTGTTCTTGTCTGCATAGGTTCATAAATGCCTGATACCTTTCACTCCAGGTGATCTCAGCCAGCATTCTCTACCGTTAAAAAAAATGTACATGGTCCTTAATCTTGTAACCTTATGTGTCACATACAGCAAAAAACCTGGGCAGATGGACAGGAACAGATTCCAGCTCAGCTGGGCACCTGCAGGGCAAATGTAGCACCTTGTGTTCATTTCCTCTTTACGCACTTTAGGAAGCAGCAGGATGAATGCTTGGGTAGTGGGGAAGTTTTTCATGTGGATGTAAAAGAATGAGGGTAAAGGACAAATATAGGACTTACGTACCTAGTTCCATTCTTGCGATGTGTGTTACAGATGAGTAGGCAAGAGATCGTGTTCCCTTTTGTTGCTGGAATAGTAAAATTGCAGAGCTTTGTCTGGTTTAATTCCAGGACCAGAAACCACAAGAAGGGTAGGCTGATAGGGTTTGCTGTGGATGTGGTGATGCAGGAAGGATAAGCCGTGTGAAATGGAACGGTCCCTTCGCACTTCTGCTTACCTGGAGATGGAAAGGGATTTCACATGATGGATCTCACCCTCCTACATGGACCCTTTGCTTCTGAAGTACTGAAGTACTTTATCTTCTGCATTAGCAGGATTGCCCAACTTTGTCTTTTCTTCTAAAGTTTTCATACGAGGATCTTCTAGGGACCTTGGCAACCATACAGATGACGTAAAAGAAGCTATCTGACTTGCTGCATTCTTGAACTTGCTGTCTATTTATTTCTTTTGTGTCTTCACCCTTAAGTTTTGCTAAAACATAAGTTGTAAGCATGCACTTTTCCTCGACACAGAGAATTTTCTCGCGAACTTTTGGCAAGGTGATAAAACCCGTTTTCCTTTGTCCTCGCTTTGTTGTACAGTGCTGTCTGGGTGCGTGTAACTGATGATCAACCATTGCAAACTCTAAACCTATGTTATACAAACAGTTCTACACCTTCCTCTCTCTTTTCTGTGCAGGAAGTCACTCTTATAAACAAATACAAACCGCTACTATAATATTGTGAAACACCGAGACTATTTATGCTGCCTGTAAGTGATGAGGTTACAAGGCCGGTTCTTCTTCGCTTCCTACATAATCGGTAGAGAAAGCTGAACTCCCTTTTAATATTAGCTTTTGAGTCACTCTTCACAGAAGCCCGTCTTTTCCCCCTGCTTATGCGATGAATGCGATCTTGTGGTGAGATACCAACATTCTGGCTAAATTTAACCCATGTTCTTGCTCCTGTTGCTTTCAGTTGTATCTATCCCCTCCACGTTTGTCTGAAGAGACTGAAACATTCCTCTAATTATGAAGATGATCCTGTGAAGAGAATTAGGGGTTTCAATGAAGAAAATGCATCAGGGTTTGTTTGAAGTTGTTGAGCTCTCACAGCGGCACAGCACAGCAGTGTTGTTCTCACTGCCTGCATTGGGAGGACGTTGTGTCAAAGAATGAAACCACCTTTGCACATGCGATCACAAGCTCCATTGAGTTGCAATGTGTTACATGATATTTAAGAAAACAATTAAGAATTATGCATGAAAGACAGAATCCTTCTTATTTCCTGGAGGCCCTTCTCATCTTGACCTTTCTCCAGGAAGAAAGCAACCTGTGAAAACATCAGCTCCTGTCAGCAGTTGCAACTCAGAGAGAGCAGCACATGCTCCGTATGCTGGAGGACTTGTGAAAATCCAGAGAGCATCGTCTGCTTGTGCTTAAAAAGCAATCGGACTTATACCACCACTCTGATGGCAACATAACCATTTAATATTCTCCAACTCCTTGATGTGGGCACTGTGAATGTCAGAGGTGAAAGCTGGGAGTGTTTGGAGTGTTGTAACTTCCCCACCAGCGGTTTTTCAGCAGGAGTTCGCACCATCAAAGACCTTCTCATTCAAGGTGAATATTAAAGTGATCAATTCCCTCATTCATCTTACACCTGATACTGAAGGACAGAAGTGGGAGATGGGTTGACAGGGTGGTGCTAAATCACAGAGGTGTGAACGGGGGACCTGAGGTTGTCTTGGTTCACCCTTGATCTCTGTCTGGTATTAGGAATATCTTCGCCTTCAGACTTCAGCAGCTTGTCACGTTAGGGTATATTATGTCAAGTTATGTCGCTCTGGAACCCTATCAGATGCACTTTGCATGTTTGCACTGACTGATTTAAAGGGGGTCAATCAATGAAATCAATGGCAATGAATATGGGGCAGAAATGAAGAAATGCTTTCTCACGCAGCACAGGAACTTGCTGTCGTAGGAAGTTACGGAAGAAAGTGCTATGGATGAATATCAAGACCTGAACTGTTTAATGAGATTGCTTATCTTTGGAAAAAGTTATGCATACAAGAGTATCTCTATCTCTTCTGTTCTGCTGTTGCTGCTTGGTCCTGCCTCCTTTTTTAACACATTTTCTGCATTGTGTAGCACAACATGTGTTAGGAGTAATTAATTTCATTCTGAAACTTGAGGCGTGAGTTGCTCTGAGAGGCAGGTCAACAGCCTTCATGCCCCTTGGAGCACGAAATGAGGGGAATATGATGTGCTGGTCCAAAACCTACTGGTGTTTCTTTAGTGAAAGAACCTTTTTTTCACCTCCATGATCTATACTAAATACCCACTCTCTGTCCTTGAATTACTGAGAAATTCTGTGCAGCAAAAGGTACCTTTTGATAATCAGTGCACAATGTTCCTATTGCAGCTACTAGAAGTGAACAATAAGCCATTTTCCCTGAGCCCCATAATGAAAATGGCCTTGTGATTTCTACATACTTGAAAATATATGCTGTGTTGAGGAACTGTTGACAACTTTGAGTTATTCAGTACCTCTCTGCATCTAGTTCAGCTTTTCCAAAGTTCACGAAGCTATTGTGATAGACTAGAAGTTATCCTGCCATGACCTAGACGTTGTTTTGCTCCAGGCTCAGTATGCTCCTTGTTGTTAATCTTATCATAGAAAACCTTGAATAACCTGACTCGAGTCTCTCAGTGATGAACAGTACTGGGTTATGCACCATTTTGATCATGAAGTCTTGTACCTGACAACACCCTGGGAGTATCGGCTTTGAGTGTGTATGTGCAGAATTACAAGACCCATAGTTTCTGCTCTCTGGGTCTACAGGAACGGATCTTAATTCAGTTAATATAAAAATAGACAGAAATACCTGCTAAACTTATCTTCTACCTAGTAAACATAGGCTTTTATTAGAAATGGGCAATAATTTATGAGACTTTAAAATTCCTTCTCCCTAATATTTGTGTGTTGCTACATAAACATGTTACCCCGGTGCACTTCTGTCTTGTGGCATTTCTGTAGGACTTGTTTCTACGAGCTCTTCATTTCAGAGAAGAATTAACCATCTCCGAGTTCATTTTTGTTTCGCTTAAGCCTCCTTCTCATGCTTGAGTACTAGTAATCTACTCAAAATTGCTGAAATCCATTTTGAAGTCTTTAATTATGTCAGTATGTGACCTGTTCATACATTACAAGCGTTGAGGCTGCTATAAGACTGAAAAGTGGGATCTTTACCTGATCCCTTTCCTTGATAACCGCAGGCTCTGGCATTTTGGGCAGGATCTTTATCTGATCCCTTTCCTTGATAACCACAGGCTCTGGCATTTTGGGCCATCAGGAGACAGAGATAGCACTTAAAAGTGATGGTGAATTTCTGTTCAACCCCTCCAGACCACTCATGATTTTGTAGACCCCTAAAATAATTTATGCATCATCTCTTTTTGAAGTCCTAAAGAGTCTGTATGAGCCTTCCTCATCCAAAAGTTTCCCATACTGTCTCCCTGAATTTCTGCAATTCTAATAGACCCCTTTCTAGCATGAATTGTCCTCACTGGGGAAAAGTGGGGTTAGAATCTGGATCTTCTGGTTATGGGTTTTAATTCTAGGCGTGTATTATAGGTAAACTCAGTTTGTTTTCTGAAGTCTAGTTTCAACCATCTGCAACCATTTATCCTGGTTCCATCACTTTGCATGCAAAACTTTGTAAAAATGCAAAAGCCTACAACTGACACAATGTTTTGTTTTGCCTTTTTTTTTTTTTTTTTTCTGTCAGTACATCTCCAGAATGTGGACTCAATGCCCTGGGGTTTTTGTTTGTTGGTTTGGTTTGGTTTTGGTTGGTTTTTTGTTTGTTTGTTTGCTTGTTTGTTTGTTTTGTATGGGAGACTTCGTTCCATAGCAACTAAACCAAAATTGGATCCCAAACAACATCCTAAATATTAAAAGACGCTGGCTTGTCTGCTACTAATGGGATCCCCAGCTCCTCTGCTACTTGTTAAAACCCTTAGGCCATTAAGGCACTCATCCAAACTATAGCCTGGGGCTGACAAATACAAAAAATCATCCAAACTCGATGAAACTCGGTTTAAAAATTGAATTTTGGAACAATTAAAAAGATAAGTAAATAGCTGAAGCTTGAAAATAAAGACATGGCCTAAGGTAATGTTCACTATTTAAAACTGATTTGAAACCCCGAAAGTTTTCATGGCAAAGACATTTTTTTTTAGCTTTACTACTAGCACTGGAACTTAGTCTCACTGTTACTTGGCTGAATAAGAATTGCATCCTGGCTTCTCTTGAATAATTTTAAGAAGCAACCCTGGCACGAAGGACCAATAAAACATGGGGTCATTTCTATTAATAACCTTCACTGATTAAAGTAGTGACTTAAGGAATAAAGGCATTCAGAAGTGGAGGTCATTGCAAATGGGCTACTCAGACTCCCCACTTCTGAATCTTCTTTTGAGTATGAAATGCTGTTAGGGTTTTCAGATTTACGGACAAATCGTGAACAAACAAGGACTGGAAACGCTGCCTGCAATTCTCATCAGCCACGTGCCACTGGGCTTACAAAAGGAATCTCTGACTCTTTTCTCACAGGAGACTTTTTTTTCCAGTCTCGGTTGTGTTTGGGAACAATCCACAAGTGGGTGGTTTAGGCTTCTCTGTGAGCCACCTGATCTTGACTCTTCTCAATTATTTTCGGTGCTACCTGGATAATACTTGTATTGAGTTACAGCAGCCACTTGTAACCCCTTTTCCGCTTCACCGGGCTTGGAGGTGTTTGTTTCCTCAAACATTCTTCAGTCTCAGCATAAGAGCGGAAAGTGGCTGTCTCATTTGTTCTAAATGTTCTAAGCATTGTGCTAAAATGTTTTGTATTATTAGAAGCTCTGTGAAGTGTAAGTCCCCAAACCGCTGTATTCCACTGTCCTTTTCAGTCTGTGCCCGCTCACAAGGGCGTCTGCCTCCTCAGAGCCATCGCTCCCAATTATCTCCCCAGAGCAGCTCTAAGTTGCTTAGTTGTTCCCTACATTTTGGCTTTTATTTGCCTGTATCTTTTGAAGAACCCTCACCTCGTGTTTCCACCGCATCACTTCGCTGACTTGCCCAGCAATCCTTGCTGAGACATCTCTGCCATATATTCATTTCTGACCCAAAAAACTTGGGGAAGATGAGGCCCCACTTCATGATGATACTTGTGCAAACCTATTTCTGTAGAAACAATAGCAGTAATAAAGTAATGTGTACTCTGCAGAGGCTCTGTGAAACATAATGTTCTGACTGGCTATTTATCAGAGACAGAGATTATTTATTTGTGATGTTGTCCACACCATTTTTTTTTTCCAGAGAAAGGACAATTGTATCAAAGCTTTCTTTTATTAAACTCCAAATCTCCACAGAGCTCTTCTGCTTCCAGACAAAATGGAAAATTTTTAGCCAGTCCTACTTCTTCTTTATTTCTGTAGACTTTATTTACCCTGCCAATATTTGTTGTGATGTGTGACGTTTTAGTCCTACTTAGTTCAAATTATAATTAAGGCACTTGGGAGGCTTGGGCTCAACTCCCACCTTTGCCAGATGTTTTGAGTACTCTCGGTTCTTGACTTTCCAAATGGGGAACAGAAACACTTCTTGTGTCATCTTGGGTGATTACAGCGTGATTTCTCAAGGCTTCACAACTCCCCTATCATGTTACGTGTCTGTGTGGTGCCAAATTTAACAGGACAACCTCTTTTGTCGGTACTTCTATGAACTACTGTAACCTGAGCAATACTTAAATAAGGTAGGACGTGGTGTGTCTTCTGTAGAGGGTGAAAGCGAAGATGGCTCTTACCTTTCCATGAGGCTGTTCCACTGACTGATGTTGACAGGTTTTCCACAGTTAGGATTCCTGCTATCTTCTTTCAGAGGTGACATAAATGAGGTACAAACGAGGGCAATGCATTGCACAGCCCCCTGGTAGGGCGCTGGCGAGAAGTTGGGCATCCCAGTTTAATTTAGCGTATCCGTTTCACTGAAAAGTAGTTTCATGTCAAGTAGTTTCTTACTGTCAAAGGCACTTTCCATGCACTTCATAAATTACTATAAGCGTTGACAAGTCCTTCGAATTTGGTTTCCCCTTTCCTCGCCCCAGTGTGCTACAAAAATGGCTTGATGGATATTTTGAAAGCTGACAGGCCAGTAGATCTTTCTGAACTGAAATACATTCTAGGCTGAGTGGCATCGCAGAAGCCAAGAGAGACAAAAAGGAATAATGTGAAATTGTATTCGAGGATGTTTTTTTCTACAGCAACAAACTATAAGCTTTTGCTTATTATCAGAAGCTTTAAAGAGAGGGGAAATCAGTTCAAAATCACAGTTCTTCCAATAACATCAGTGAAGCTCTGGTGAAAATGTAACTTGTTCTGGCCTTTTTGTGTATTTTTTAAATGACCGTTTCATTTTATACATAATCTGTATATTTAAAGCAGAGAGATTCTTATTCATTGCTTTTTACCTGTTATTTCCATGTTGCCTTGGAATCTATTCCAGTGGTGTGTGCTCACTAACACTGACTAAAAATAGTGAGATTAGACTGTGTTTTTCGTTTTCTGCTCTCTGTCCTTCTTTTGGTTGGGTTTTTGTGTGTGTGTTTTTGTTTGTTTGGTTGGTTTTGTTTTCTTTTTCAAATGCATAATTTATTTGGTTCGTTGTTGTACATCAGGAAGATGCTGGAGCTCTTGATTTTTTTTTCATCACACTGGAGCACACGATCTCTTATGAATCTGTGCTTTGATGTCATTAAAATTGCATTTTACCCTTAGAAAAAGATTTTCTTAAAGTTACCATTTACTTTTGACATGAATTTAATATGTTGGACATCCCTTTTATTAACAAAGCTGGATGCAACATGTAATAAATAATTCTATAAAATGTGGTGGGGTCAATGCCTAGCAAAGAATTTTATGAGAGAAGGCATTTGAAATGTGATTTTAAAAATTATCTATTTATTTCCTTATCAGTGTTTCTAATAGCAGTTTGGCCCAACTGACAAGCTTGAGTGGACTCCTCGGTTTAAACCTTAGTCTTCTGTCAGCTTGAGCTGCTTTCCTGCTGAAGATGGTGCTTGAAAATGTTCTGACTGTGACAGCCTCCAGAAATGGGGCTTTTAGTAAGATAATTCATCAGGTAAGGACAAAGGGAAACCTTCAACATTTACTGGGCATTTCACCTGAGCAGAATCTGAGTAGGAACATCAGGATCTGCCCCATGATTCAGATTAATGATGTTAATAATGGTTTAGAGGAAACCAGCTTCTGCGTTACGGTTCTTCGCAGTCTAGGACATAAAAAAGCCCTGTAGGGGATACTGGTCAAAACACCAGAGTTGTGTCATGCGATCTTTAGTATCCATTTGGATGATCAGGAGAAATCCAGATTGGACAAGCATTTAATTTCTCATTTGATGAGTTTAATTTCCAGTGTCAGCCTCACTTATAAAGCTGCACAGAATCTGGGTTTGTGTGGACACCTCATTGTGAGATGTGACAAGTGTTAATTCTTGACCACAGGCAAGACATTAAATAGAAGCAACGCAAGCAATGCTAAATTATTTTTATTATAATTTTTAGTTCTACAGATACAGTTTTCTGCAGCAGCATTTAGAGGGGAATAAGGAGTTACCAGTCAGTTACATAAACTTTGTTTCTGGATTTTATTTCTTAGTTACCTTTAAAAGATTTCTAAGGTGTGGAAATATGCAACATTACTAAGGGAAGAGGAGAAACTTTTCCTGAAGTTAGTGGATTAGAGCATCAGCAGATGGAGAACAGAACCCAGTCGCTGATAAATGCCCACTAAGAATCCAGCCCGGTTTGTCCTTTGCTACTCTTTTGCTTTATAAATCTAAATGGAGGATTTTCTTGTTTTTCCTTCCTTAGTTTCATTTGTTACCTTGGCACTGCAGATTATGTGACTGCACATCCTTCATAAAGTGCCTTGAGATGTCTCAGCATGATAAGGTGCTAATTAAATGGAAGTTGTTGTTGAAGTAGGAGAGGGAATAAGAGTTCAGGGCTACCCAGTTTATACACTAGTTCAGTTGATGACTTTAGTGAAACAAACCAGGAAAGTTTCAGGCACTTATGCAATCACAAAACTTATGCTCACTCATTTTAGATAGCTCTCAAAACTTTTGTGTTTCAGTTTGGCTGCATAATCAAATGCCAGGGATGAATCTTAGGTAAAATCTCTTGAGTTTCTAAGAGGGAGTCAAAAAAAAAATAGCAGTTCCAAGGTCTTGGGTGTATAGCTAATTCTTCCTGCCTTCTGCACAGTGACAAATTTCACCAAAAATGTCCTCATCTTAACTCTTCTCTTTTGTAGCTGCATTGCATGTTTTAAACTGCTGTTAGGACTCTTCATAACAGAAAGGGTTTTGTGATTGGCTGCTATTGAGATTCAGCTGAAGTCCTGAAATCCAAAGAAGGTATTCATTCAAGACATTCATTTATTCATATTCATATCTCCTAACAGTTCCCGGAGTCATACTTCGCATTTGGCCTGTACATCTTACTTTACATAACAGTTTAACGTCACTTAGAATGCATCACTAAATGTCATGCTCCTCGAATTGTAATTGCAATTAAAAAAATGTTATTTGTTCCAAAAGCTGTAAGGAGGAGACACAGCCACTTATATTTACCTAGTGCTTTGTAAACAAAGCTTTACCCTTGGGTCAGTCAACATAATGTCTTTAGATGAAGATGAAGATCACAACGTACTAGGTAGTAAGAGGATCACATAAATACCCTAAACTCTGAAGGCTTCATGTGATGGCCTTATGTGATTTTTTTTAAATTAGTGGGTTTGTTAAAAATGGGTGTTTAGCTTAATGCAAAAGTAGGTGGTGTTGGAAGAGTAACTGTGAATTCCTTGAGGGATGTGAATTTTTCTTTCACTGATGTGAAAAGGGAAAGAGAGAAAATGATAGTCAAATGACTTCAGATCTTTGTTTCAGATTTGCTTTGAATTCCAGAGGAATTTTGCTGTTGCTGAATTAGTTTTTGGCATGTTACATGTAAATAGATCTAATACTTAAGTGTTTGGTTCTATATCTCGGTAGTATTGGAAGCAGTGATTCTGTAAGAACCCCAAATTTGCCTGAACTAGCTCTGCTACCTAAAGAACGCTGGAAAATATGAACCAGCCCATTTCTGTGCTTAGATCCGAAGCTGGAACTGGGAGGTACAGACAGTCAGAAGTCAGAGGCACGAACCAGAACAGAGATGAAGGGTCAGGACAGGGGCCTGAGCAACCACAGACCTCTCAGCCTCTCCTGGAGTGAAAGATGCTTCAGAAAGATGGCTTGCTCCAGTCTGTCTCGCTTCTCTCCCTTGGATATGTGTCCCAGAGCTGGTAGTAGCTGTGGCCTCAATGCCTGGACAAAAACAGCTTCACTTGCTGCGGCCTCTTAGCCAGAGGGAGTGGTTTGACCATTTGTAAATGTACCTTCAGTGATGTTGGCTGAGAAAAGCCTCTTTTTATGTATCATCTAAGGGCTGAGGAGTTTTGTTCTGGCACGTTAGAAAGATCATTGTAAGTGATAGGCTGAAATGACACATTCACAGCATGTCATGTTGAAATCCAAGAGCAAAAATCAAATGGAAATTTGGGAGTTCACTTTGAACCTGCCACTGTTACCAGAGTTCGGTCTTGCCTTAGTATTTTCTGTGCTCCCTACAGGACCTGCACCTTTCCATCATCTTGTCTTCTTAGTGATGGATATTGTGTTTGCAAAAAGAAAAAAAAAAGAACACATTATAGTGAGAGGAGGAGGCTTGGTATAGTTTTTTCCTCAGCACTGTTTTCAGGACCTGAAATCTTGTAGATACAGGGGCCCAGAGCTGTTACATGAAGACAGGATCGATTCAGTCAATCAGAGGGAAAACCTACTGTCAGACTCTCAGACCTTTAACCTACTCCTCAGAATTATTAGAACTCCCAAATCTCTTTGCAGGCCTTTTCTATTAGACAGATATTCCCATGTTTTGATTTTTTTGCTCCAGAAGTAATTTTTTTTTTATAATTACCTTCATTGAACTGCACTTACCATCTGTGAAGTGAGAGGCGCTTAAATGATTTATTAGCCTGGGTTCCTAAAATGTGCTGAACAGCGTGGGATTGATCTGGCTAGTGACAAACACAGGATACACAACAAGGGGTAGGTGGCCAGTGTTTGATGGAGCATCCTGCTGCTCTGGTGAGGGCTTGCTCTGCGGGAGCGTGTTGGCTCTCTTCCAGTTGATCAATAGAAGGCAGGTGTGCCTTGGCTCAGAAATACAGAGAAATATCTTGAAGCACAGTTCTCCTCTTGAAAAAAAACACGGGGCACTGTACCTCTTGTTTCTCAAATAACTCTCCATAAAAGGCTCTAAAAAGCTTTTTGGCAGCAAAGAAAACTTTTCTAGAGTCCAAAAGTTGGTCGCTATTCTTTGTGTTCTGTGCGCTGATTGAAATCCTGAAGGCTGATTTTAGTCCTCGCTTTGTTTCTTGTCTTGCAAGTAGTACCCATGATATGTAAGAGGCTTTCCACAGTGTTTCTTCAACCCTGTACAATGTGGCTCATGTTCAGTGGGGTTCAGCAGGAGTAGCACAGTGTGGAGCTGGAAGCTGAGCTGGGTGGATCTAGCTATGAACGTAACTAGAAGTCAGTGAAAAGCTGTAGATATAAGCACTACTTAGACGGGAATGTGGTTTATAGCTAAGCAGGAGATGGGGAGGAGGAGTATCTGCCTTTCGTGCAAGCAAAATCCCGTCTCTGGTAATAGCCAGGGCCCCTGACTTACATCTCCAGCTGCATTCTCATCTGAGCAAGGGCTGTGAGACCCTGCTACTCACAGAGCAGCATTTTACCTCCCTGTGTAGCAGACACTCACAACTTCTGCTGACCTCAGAACTCAGCAGGAGCCGAGATGAAGCAGCTCCAGCCCCTCACAGCGATGAGATGCCACCAAGCAGCTGATCTCACAGATGCAAGGGATTGCAGGTGAGCCAGAGCCTGCTCCATGCAGATTGCCTGGAGGATCTTCGCAGGAACGCTGGCAAGGAACAGGAGGTTGCAAAGCTCATTTCAGTGGTGCGTTCCTACTGGGGGTTAAGCATCTGCCTTCCCCGTTCTCTCATCACAAGCTGAGAGAGTGAAAAAATCCAGTACAGACACTGTGTTAATCTTTCTCTTCACCCCCCAGTTCAACGTATGCAGAGAAGTGCAGGACTGAGCTTAGAAAGAATAACAAGAGGGATGTGCCTGTGTTGGTTTAGTCCGAGCCATGGAACGGCTTGGAGCAATGCTGTGATTTAACAGACTGGGTTCCAGATCTGGCTGTATGTCGCACTAGTAAATAGAAACGGTGCCGTGGCTGGCAGCTGGCAGCGAAGACGTGCGGGGCTCTCCGAGGATGGCTTGTGGTAGCAGATAACTCGGTGGTGAGCTGATGCAAGCTGACAGTGATCAGGTACAAACCCACCCCACGGCTTTTCTGTGCCCCCAGCACTCCCCGCAGCCTCGAGCGATAGGGACCAGACGCGTGGTGTCCAGCCTGGCAGGGGAGGGGGGGGAACAGAGCAAAACCAGGCAGCAAAGGAGCCGAGAGGGACAGGAGGTGTGAGGAGATGTTGGAGGGCTGCATGGACGGGATGGGGTTGGTAGGGAGTTCTCCCTGTGTCTTGGACTCAGCTTTATCTTTGCAAGATGGTTAATGGCCCAGAGACGAGTAGGAGGAAAGCCCCACCACGGGAAGGTTGTGCAGTATATAAGATCTGATCTGAGCTGCTGAAATTTCTTGGATTCAACTGTCATTCAAAGCTGCACAAACTCGCATAGCTGTTACTGTGTCTGTACTCTGTACTTAGATGACCTTGAGCTAAATTTTGGAATCTGAACATCCATGTCTACCTAGATACAGGGTGTTCCTCTGACTTCTAGGTGTGATTTTTCTCAGTGGCCCAGCTGCACCACGTTTACTTGAATCAATACCCACTTCACCTGCTGTATATACCCCAGACCATGGATGTTGATGAGTTTGTTCCTTCATTTTTTCCACAGTTATCTCTCCTAAAATGGAGGTTCCCTTGTCTCATACTACCAGGGCTGTAGCTGTTTCTCCTCGATCTGTTCTTTTGCTATCCCATGCCTAGTTTTCAAGGTACCCACAAAGAGGCATCATTAAAATTGAGTCAGACCTACAATTTGAACTGCCTTGGTCTTGGATTTAGTTCAAACTCAGGGCCATATTTAGGGGAGCAGGGAGAAGGTCAGGCTTGGTTACCTTGAGGAACCACAAAAAGAGTGCTGGGAAAAGAAAACGTCAGGTAATGTTCCTCTTTACTGGCTCATTAATCCATATGCCCTGAAGAGCGGCATGTGGCCAAATGGAGTTGGTGAGAAGCAGAGACAGATGGCAACATGTGATCTGGAAGGAACACAGGGTTTTACACCCAGTCACAGATGCAAAACCAGAGCCCTGAATACTCATATTTCTTTTGTGTAGTTGACATCATATGATTCATTATCCAAAGATCAAGATTTAGGCTGGCTTCTATTCCAAGGATTAATTTTGGTTTCCTCTTTATTTTGAATCTGTCTTTTCTCCATTACATGCTGTTCTTTCTGACCTCCACATGAGTGAGTGGGTCCATTCATGGTGGGCAAACAGCTCAGAAGAGCCAAGTGGTGGAGAAAAGCACAAATCTTTGCAGGTGGCAGCCCAGGGCATAGGACAGGAGCATTATGCTGCATTGAAAACTTCAAAGGGTCTTTCAGCCAAAACTCGGATCTTGTCCTTTTCGTTTCACAGGTCCTCCCCTGGCTCCTTCAGGGTCTCCAGCCTGGGCTGCGGGAGCCGACGTACCCACGTAGATGTGTTTGCCGGAGTAATTGTCGTTGAGCAATGGTTTCCTCAGCGCCACGGTACAGCCCTGCCTGCTGCAGCCGGGCTGTGCCAGCCCCTAACCCAGCTGAGAGGTGCAGGAGCTTTAACGAAGCCTTCCCGGGAGCACTGGGCTCGGTGTGGGGACGGGACAGGATGGCTCCCAGCTTTGTGCAGAGTTCACTCGTGGCACTGGCTGTCCTCGGATTTAGAGGGCTTGGAAGTTCGAGGGAGAAAAAAAAATAAAAAATAAACAAGTGAGAAAGAGCTAGAGAGAGAGCGCAAAATATTTTTAAAGTTCTGCAACATCAGCTCATGAGCGATGAATCTGCAGGGCACAATCCAGTTGAAACTGGCTTTGGGAAACTGAGGATAGCTCACTTATGCTTAATAATTAAAGGAATGATACGCTTTCCTACTTGCCGCGCTACAGATGAGTGAGGTTTTATCTCTGTGCTGCTAACAGTGCCAGTGACATGTTCATAATGCTGTGACACATTTCTCTGCACATACAGCAGAGGAGAGGGCTTGTGGCAATGGGCCAGAATCACTTAGATCATTTTACCAGGGGCACACCAGAGACCAGGGGACCCCATCAAGGAGCCGCTTTTTCCAGTCTGTAGCACCCCATGTTGTGACATTCCTCGCGCTGTTGTCCCCCTGCATTACTTCTGACGACACAAAAAATGATTGTTGTCTTTAGATATAAAAATCAGTTTAACTCAAGCCAGGGTCAAACTGCTGTCGGTGTATTCAGATATATGTTTCAGCTTAGCTTTGTCACCCTGTGAGTTGGAAAATTGCAGCACTGGGTGAGGTCAAATCAGGGTTATAAACTTTCTTTGTGAGCAATTGAGTATGAAACAAAATCTGATTTGCTCAGATACAGGTAATGTTGTTGTGATGGTTTTATTTATTTTTTTTTCTTCCTTCTCTTTAAAGCACAATCCTGCTTCTCCATGTTGGTTTTAAATAATTCAGTTTTGTGAAGCACGAGGGCTTGAGAGATTTCAGAAATAATGCATGCAAAAGGCTGGGTTTTGTACTCCTGATGTCTGTGGGATTCTGCAGCATCCCGGCGTGACGTGTGGGTGTATGTGTACATGTGCTTTTTTTGTACTCGCATGCATACTCACACACCCGCTCTCTCTGTATGAATTGATTATGTTACCCAAATACCTCCTAGGGATCTCTCTCTTTCCGTGGCTGTGGTACAATTTGTTCCTGAAATTACTGTAGGAATTATACAATCCCGTGTTAGACACCCCCACACTGATACGGATACAAACTGAAAGCTGATGGGCATTAAAATGAAGTGGTGTTTAAGTAATTGCTTTTCTTCTCCCAGAATATTTTCTCCCGATAATTAATTTCTCTGGAGTGATGTAGGTCCTGTCTTGGGCCAGGTGGAAGAACTAGGTGACACCACACGAGTTCTGTTAAAGCCCGTGCCTCTGCAATTTTAAACACAGAAGAAAGATGAGGTGTCCCCACAGAGGCCACATTGTCACTCCTCGGTTCCACACCACTGAGACACAGACCAGTCCCAGCTCACGGCGCAGGCGCCAGGCCTGGTTACCAGGGCTGATAATGCAGTTTGCACCATCTCGTCCCAGAGGAACCAAACAGGGACAGCATGATTCCAAACGGTGGGACCACGGGACAGAAAGGAATGCAGAAACCGAGGGAACAAAGTGGAGAAGCTCCCCCAAAGATGACAGTTTTTCTTGTCAACACGCGGACAAACCTGTGCAGAGGTGTAAACTTGTAGACTCTCAGTTCCCTGTGTTGGTCACCATTTCAAGTATTGCTTCCTATCGCCTGGGACAGGCTGCCTGCTGACCGATTGAACCTTACAATAGTGTATTGCCCATCTTGGTATGTTGACCTGTTACCTAGTGTATTATATCTGTTTTGTGGAATTAATGTCTTTCCAAACCTGTCAGAGTCTCTTCTCCAGCTCGAAGCACTATTGCGTTTGGGCTTTGTTCTCCTGAAGCATGAAAAGTGTGTTGTATTCAGCAGTGATGAACTCTGCGTGCTGAACATCGCCCAATGGTAGATGAAGGTGGCAGCATCTCCCAAAGGAGATCCTGAGTGCACCCGGGCACAAACTCCAGTTTTGTGCCTTAACACTTCTGCCAGAACACTGCTGATGCATCTAACATGGAATAAATATTAACCATTGGGCATTTCTCCCGGAATATCTCCTCTTGTACAGAGTAGAAATCACCCCATATTTATCTGATTTCTGCATGAATGGAGTGGCTGTACATAAGCAGAATCTTACAGGTTGTCTTCTGTCCTCCGGGTTTCTGAAATATACATTTAGTTGATGTCCTAACATAATGAAAGCATTCAGTTTTCTCGCTTACTAGATTTCTGGCATTTTGTATCATTGTTTTGGTTCTCAGAGTACTTCACTCAAATGGCACCTACTCTGTTTTCTGTCCTTCTGTCTGACTTGTTCTGTCCCCTGCTGTGTCCTCTGTGTGAAGATACATCATTTCCATGGCTTTGTCCTTCGAGAAGCATCGGCCAAAGCTGTTTGTGCCTCTGCACTTGTTGGCTTTTCTCTGCTCTCCAGTTTAAAATCCTGCTCACAACCTTCCTGATTTGAAGTGCCCATAAGACTATTGTGCGATGAGTCAGAGATGTCTGTTCATCTTTCAACCATCTTCTCAGGCAGGTATTAGACCTTGGCTTTTCTGCCTCTCTTCCCAGTTCTGCATGGGGTTACTGGGAGTGTTTTCATAGAACATTAATTGTCTGCAGTTCCCTTCCCCAGAGCGTAAATTTTGCTTCCAGAATCTCTTTCCTGCCCTTCTGTACGTAATCTGTGCCACAATGGACTAGTCTTTTCCCCAGTACCTCCTGAAAGCCAATTCAGCCCCCCATGAGCTCTGCCCCTTGGTCTTGGCAGTGCAGTCACCCTGTAATCCCCTCTGGGGTCGCAGCCCCACCTGCCTGTTTGCTGATGGTAGGAATCGGCTTCGAGCCTGATTATGGTTTTGCAGAGGTGCCTAAATATTAGCAGGAGACCGAAGTCTGAGCATGCAGCGAGGCCAGGTTTCAGACATGTGCTTTTCCTTGGCGTTCCCTATTGAGCTTGCTCCCCATCAAGTCCTCGCCAATAGTGCACAGACAACATGGGCCCTGGCTTAGTCTTGTGCATTTTAGTCTTAAGGCTAGATTGCTCAGTGCCTAAGTCCCTTTCTTGAGTGCTGGCCTGACTGATTTGGAAACAAAATCAAGATTTGGAGAGAGTTCCTTATTTCTTTTGGCAGAAGGCTTTGGGTTTAACAGGCCATCCACTGTGTATTCTGATTTCTAGATGTCTGGCAGCACTCCTGGAACAGTAGCTCTTACAAGGTTGCTCTCCAAGTAGAATCCTCCAGCAGATGGGCACTAGGATCTCATGGACAGGCTCCACCTCACATATTCTTGAGAGGTGTCACAGCTTCACATCGTCAGCTCTATGTACTCGATGCCTGACATCTCCTGTGTAGCGTGATTTGCAGCTGAGCTGTGAACTGAGCATGTGGATGTACCCAAGGCAGCTCGTGCGTTCTGGTAGTCACTGATTTGCTACACGATGTAGTTGTCCCATGTGTGTGCCCTAGGTTGGGTGTGGTACATGGGCTCTATCTGTTTTAGAATTTCTGACGATATCCCATTGCGATATCTGGACTGTTTGTTTTTATAGTGAGATTTGTATTCAGACGTGTCTAAATCAGAAGGTCCTCTTATCTAGACTCAGATGTGGAATTTATGGTCTTCTCCAGTTTATAGTCACTTCAAGGCCTGAAGATCCTCTGTTTTCTGTGAGAAATCTCTGTCAGTGTGCAATTACAGATTTTTACATTTTCTCTTTCTTCTTTAGCTGTATTCTTTTCCCTTTGTCCAAGCAGCAGACTATGCATGAAGTGCCTGGTACAGTCCTACCAGCTATGAAGACTCATTTGAATTCAGCACACCCCATTGTCCTCTTGAGTGTTCTATCAATGTGTCAACTTCGCTGTATTAACCCAGGAGCAAGGCAAACTGCAAGTCACTCAATCCTTGGACTACAACAGGTTTATTTTATTTAATGAAGTTTGAGTCATTTTATGGCAGAACTGGGCTGCGATTCCAGCTGAGCCCTTTTGAGCCTGCACATTCCTCTCTGCTGCACACCTCTGGCGTGTGCAGCCAAAAATGTAAATTAATGAAGACAAAGAGGAGAAATATTCCTGACATGGTTATTCTTCTCCCTTGTTAGGGCTCTGATGCTCAGGCAGTACTGGGAGAAGCTGCAAAATTATCACTTCACTCATCACAACAACGTTAGTCTTTTTCTTGGGGAGGTCTGTGGCAAGTCGCTGTTGACCAGCTTAACATTTTCTAGAATTTCTGTCTCAACAAAATCACCTTTCCTGCAATATTTTGGTATGCAATATTGTAAATTATCTCATGAGTTGTGTGATTTTTTTTTCTTCTTTTTTTNTGGAAAAAGAAATCAAGAAACCATGGGTCAAAATTGTAGAGGTGCACAACTGGCATATGCCTGTCATGACTATGGCCCAAGCACGTTTCTTTTTTAGCTTTGCCATCCTTCTTTGTGTCATGTAATCATAAATAAGTGCTTTGCAATCTGTGGAATGTGCTTTTTCGCATGACCACCATCTGGGCTGCTATTTTTCTGGCCTTTTGTACCTCTCTTTGTTGTTTGGGTTACTGATAGTTGTCTGTCTGGTGGTGGTTGATTTTACCTTTCTCTCTTGACTCCTCAACAAGTTACACCTAGAAACTTTCCCTAATTTTATCTTCGAGGTTAACACTTCTCATAGCCCTAACAAACTTATCTGAATTCTACAGTTTATTCCTGTCACTACACTGCGTTTCACTTATAACAAGTGAGTGTTTGTCTACAGGAGGAGATATCAGTCAGAAATAACTCCAGATTATCACTCTGTGGAAGCTCGTGTTTAAGGTCCATTGCCCTTTGGAAATGGATGCAGATTATTTGCACTGTTTTCTAGAATCTATATCTTGTCAGAGAGCCTACGAGCATCCTTGAATTTTTCTCCCTCCTGTTTGAACTCAGTGTCTTGTGTCGAACAAGCCTTAATTTCAGCCGTCATCAAACCTGCTTTCTCTTTCAGCTGGGATTTCTTCCTGGCGCAGTGGTACTGCAGGCAGGTCCGTCAGACTGGTTGTCTGTCAAATCCTCACTGATGGAAACCACTCCAATGACTCCAAGGACTACTGGGCCAGTCCTTGAGAACACCGAACCAAACAAAATCCAGATGTATTCCAGGCTACCACTTCCTTACTCCTTCTTTTACTGTATTCCCCATCGCTTTATGTTATCAGAGTGGTTTTTTTTCCTAAGCAGTGGCTTCCTTTTCTGTCTTTTATGACTCTGAGATGAGAACAGGTAATTTTGAACCCAGACTCACTCTCTCATGCCTAATCTACAACTTTCCTTCCTCCCAGCTGAGGACAGTGAGTTCTGAAGCTTCCTGCAGGCCTTGGTTCAGCGTATGTCAGTGTGATGTGCTGCTCCACTTGGCTTGCTCTGCTCGTGGGTAATTTGATAAGTGATAATCATGGCCTGCAAGGAATGCCAACCCTGTCGTTCACGCCGTTCCAGTTCATGTCTTCATTTCGCCTGGAAAAGCCACTGTGTCAGCTATAGTGGACTTTTTAGCCTCCCCTACTTAAAATAGGCGCTTGTCTCTTCAACTCTTGTGTGGGTTAAAAGACATTGTGTGAGAGTTTTAAATTAAATGTTTTGGTTTATTTTGTTTATTGAATCTTAGACAGTCTTCATTCCATGATCTGGGGGAAGAGGTGTGTATCACAGGCTGTTGTTGGTCTGTGGAGGGTGGAAGCCTGCCCGTGAATTAAAGCAGACGGTCAGAACTCGGAGTGCTCTCAGTTGTGCTTATAGACGAGGGCGAAAGAAGAGCAAGTAAAGGAAGTAGCTAAAAGCACAGAGGAATCAGAAATGCCAGAGAAGCATCTGTAAACCTGACTTCAATACAGCTGTGAAAATCCACTTATCTCAGTCCTCCATCCATGTCAAAATACTTGCATTAATTTTCGCTATAAGGAAACCGGCAGTTGTAAAATTACATGGTCACAGTAAAAGCCAGTTTGGCAACATCCTGACCACAGCTCTCCAGCTCTTTCCTCTTCTGCCGTGAGCTTTTTGTACCTCTGTACTCCCACCATTATACTAATCTTTCCCATTCCCATTTGTCTTTTGCCTTTCAGCTACCATGTTCACTCCCGTAGCCCCTCTCTGGTAACTTTTCTTGTCCTTTAATTTTAATTTTCACAAAGGGGAGGGACCTGCCAGCGTTGAAGTTCAGCTAACGCAGCTCTGCCATAGTAACTCACTTAGAACTTGTTCAATTTTTGCTAGTCCAGGCTGTTGCTTTTAGGGAAGGCGTGTGAATATCGTGTAACTGCAGAGGTGAAATCTTACTGCACATCACTGTAAGGTGATGGAGATCTTGCTAGACTTGCATCTCTGGAGCACACGGGGTTTCTAGCTCTTCAAGCACGTGAACTGGCAGTGGTCTGAAGTGAACTTTAAAAACCATCTTCTGGTCAACTCAGTAAGACCTGACTGAACTTCGCTTATGTTATGTTGTGCTATGTTGTATTTATGACCCTACTGGTAAGATCTGGAGGGTTTGTCTGCAGTGTAGGTTTGACCCTTCTCCATGGATGTCTGATATGCACGGTTACTGGGGGCAGTGATGGATAAGGAAGAAGACTCAAAAATATTTCTTTCTCTTTTGGTCAGAACTGGAACCCCCAGCCCAAAGGAAGCTGTGGGGAAAAAGAAAATCTCTTGCTGCAGGGACGATTGTCAGAAAGTCCCTGACAAATGGTGTTCACTTCCAGCATTTGTTACTGTGCAGTGATTCAATGACCTTCACATCTCGGGTAAGGTTGCTTTGATTTCAGTGCGCTCATCCAGACTCAAATCTAAAGCCAGGCTTAAGAACTTCCACGTGCCTGTACCCTCCTGACAGTGTACTGAAGATCCTGGGTTTCCAGATTGGAGTTGCAAAGGTGTAGAAGTAAGTAGTCTTTAGAGGATAGTGCTGGGTTAGTATGCTGTTGAACAACGGGTCTGTTTAGTGGCTTACAGACACCTGGACTCTGTAGAAAATATATTCAAACCTATGTTTGCTCAGTTCTCCCTCTTTTACCTTTCCACGCTAACATTCATCAGGGTTTTAAAAATTCACTAAAACTTCGATGTGCCTATTAGTAAGAGCACGAGACGCTTTCACACGTGAGAAAGCAGAGGACACAGGAAGGACCGAGGTCAACAGCTTTTGGGTACTTCTCTCTTGCTGTGGTGCAAAGTGCAGCACAGCTGGAAAAGCCTCTAGGAGGTATGACAACATCTGGCTTAAATATGCAGGACTCCAGTACCGTCAGTGGGAAAATACCAGTTTAACCCAGCTGGGAGGCTGGTCACAGCCCTTGGACCCTGTGAATTATCTCAGAGGCTCCGCACAGCACGAGAGATTCGCTTTTCAGACTGTTGCAGGAACACAAAACAGAGATACGCTCAGAGCCGTGTTGCGCCAGAGCAGGAAGGAAGCCAAACTGCTTCCAGGCGTTTGAGGGCACTCCCTGCGCCCTTCTCAGAGAAATAAATAAAACAGGGAGAAAACGCTGGCTGCGGCAGGGGGAGGTCAGTGCCTTTTGGGGGGCCAGGTGTCTTTGGGGGGCCCCGATGACAACGAGCAGTCTCGGGCCGGCGGGAGCAGTGCTGCCGGTAACACTAGAGGTCACTCTGTGACCAAGGATGGGGGGACTGGCGTTTGCGGGGGGCTTGGGGAAGGTCAGCAGCTGCTAATCCATATAAATTGCTGAACTACAAGCAGAATTTGTAGCTAATTACGGAAGCGCTTTGATGCGGCGTTGATTCTGCCCAACGTCAGGGTGCCAGTTGACTCCGCGGAAAAAAAACCCACACCATTAAGTGGGGTGTTGAAAGAGCACCCAGAACAAGGCTGGTGTTTTAAGCACAGACTGGGGACATCTTTGGGAGCACTGGTCTGGGTAGCGTTCCCCCCAGCATCTTTCGGAGTGGATCTACCTGCCTCCCTCCTCCTCTGCACAACTGTCAGCTGTTCTATCAGCATGGTCAGGAATTCATTTAGCTGATGCTGCCGAGCGAGCCTAGGGGTAAAGATGGATTTAACACAGTCACTAGACATCTGCATGCTAAACTCACTGGCTGTGGAACCTATATTGAAAGGATTTAATTTTATTCCCTAATAATCCCTTTTCTCTCAAACAGGTCAGAGTGGAGAGGCGGCTGCTGCTGCTGCAGCTTTCAGCCTCGCTGGCGTTGTTATTGGTTCCAAGGCTGGTCAGTCATGCAAGACATCCATCTCATCTTGGTGAAAAGTCTTCATTTTAATATTATTTTATTGAACTCGTGTACTCTGGCCGCTCAAAAAACAAGGTACCTCGCTTTTCAGTTCCCTGACGTACCTCTATAGAAGTTCTTCTGAGTGAAAGATTTCAATGATTTTTTTTCTCCTACCCCTGAAGAGAGAGATAATTTTGGGTCAGCTGAACCTACTTGGAAGTCGGTTGCATAGTTAGCAATTAATTCTGGTTGAAAGGCAAAGAATAAGAAAAATAGCTTAAAAAAATATTTTTATCAGCGTTTTCCATTGCAAAATATGCTGCATTTTGACCAATAAATAAAGCATGTTCTCGCCTTTCTCCCAGTCTCCTAAAGAATCAAAGGTGAAACAACCTGATATGAGACTGAACATAAGATTTCAGTTGAGCTGAAGTATTTCTGTTAAGTTTATTTTTTCACTTTGGCCATAAAAGGCAAAGCTGGTTATTTGCACAGCTTTATTTGTAAGACTTCTCCCAGCTCCAGATGTCTGCTGGCAGGGAACGGACTATTCCCCACATCCCTTTTTCTCCATGGAACATGCCATTAATGACCGGATTTTGCTGGAGGTTTCTAATGCTCTCACAAGGGTTTAGTGGCATGAGGAGGTTTTGCGATTCCCCCGTTAGGGCAGGTACCTGGTTGTGGCTGGATTCCATAATAGTGCAAACATCTCAAAACCTAGTCAGCAATAATTGGGGTAACGGGGACTCCTTAGTCTTCATTCACTCGGGGGTCACAGGACGTCAGATTTGACTTTGCTATTGAAGTTGGCTAATGTACTGGAAATGCCTTCGTTTTCTCCCTCCGGAGGCACGGGGGTTCAAATGTGCCGTAAATTAAACGTGACACAGGTTCAGTAGTCTTAATTAAATCCCACAAGGTTATTTTTGTGTGTCAACACTCCCCTGCTCCTCCCTTCTGCGCCGTTTGGAGCAGCCAAAGGACAAGGAGGACTCGAGCACCGTATGTGGAAGTTCTTGGGGCAGCGTTCAAGTGCTCGAGTTCGCTCAGGGCTGGGGATACACCAGACTCTTACCTGGCCTGGTATCAATCTTCCACTGAGCTTGTAGGGTATATTCTTCATACATTTAAAGCATTCAATTCTGTGCGAGATCGTTATTCCTTGTAGGGAGATAACTGGCTATAGAGGATTTCTGTTATCTGCAGCATCTCTCCAGCCTGGAATTCATTGATTTCCGATCTACTCTCTAACGGCGCAGAATGGGAGTGATCAATGCTACAGTGCTGATGTGAATAAAGCGTGCCCCCTAATCTGCATTATCAACGGCCCACTTCCTGATATCCTGAGCTGACCTGGTCATGACTGTCTCTTACACAGATAAATACGCTGGCTGTTGCTAACATGGCTTGAAAACCTTTAAAATAGGAACGAATCAGATTCGGTGTAGCTTTTCCAGGGAGTGGCTAGGCTGAATCAAACCTCTTTTAAGCTAATGCTTTTGTAAAGGCACTCTGGGTTGCTAGCATTTTGCTGAGCTTGGGTTTAAATTAAAAGCTTTAATTGGTCTGCTGATTTTCCTAGCAGCAAAGAAAGAAAGAAAGAGAGAGAGAAAGAGAGAGAGAGAAAGAGAGAAAGAGAAAAAAAGAAAGAAAGAGAAAAGAGAAAGGAAGAAGGAAAGAAAGAGAGAAAAGGAAGGAAGGAAAGAAAGAAAAAAAAAGAAAAGAGAAAGGAAGAAAGAAAGAAGGAAAGAAAGAAAAGGAAGGAAGCCAGGAAAAAAAAAAAAGCCCCCAAACATGTCACTTAGAGAAGAACTGTTTAAAGAGCAGGTTTTTATTTAATAAACACTGATCAATTGAATTGATTAACCATGAACATCTTACAGCAGCATTTGTTGTTGCTGCTGCTGATAGTTGAAGTTCATGTGCATGAGAATATTAAATGGCTGTTTGCAGGATCATTTTCATGCTCTTTTCATTTAACAGAATGGAGAAAACAACAACTGTTGACAGTGATTTTGGTCGGGACTCAGGCGCTGCAGACTGTGCCCTCAGGATGCTGTGCAATAACTCTATCAATTGTGGCCATTTACGCTGCACTTCCAGACATTTCTGCAAACCTTGCAGCTGTTTTTTTACTAATTCGCTTGGTAATTAGATCTTATCATGCTGGCTCCATAGCTGTACATAAACTGTAAGCACTTGGAGCTGCCATGTAAGACATTTTAGAGTTGTCTGTGTTCGTTTGTGCTGCTCTGCAATGACCAAGGTGTTCTCAAAAAGCGGTAGAAATAGGGGAGCAGTTTTAACAAATGGGTTCCTGCTGATCCAAGAAGGTTTCCTTTGAGGAAAGGGGTTCCTTCCCTTAAATGAACCACTGGAATCCAAGCAGCATTGGTGGGTTTTATCCTGCTGGATGCTGAGCACAAACTGGGACCTCTGCCTCTACCTTCTCCTTCACCCTCCACATCTTTGTCTTCAGCAGGAGCTGAGGGCTTCAGTAAAAGTATTTGCCCATTTTAGATGTGTCAGTGATGTTAAGGAAAGGAACACTGTGATCCTGTGAGCTCACGGTCAAGAGTTGGTATCAGTCATGTCCAAACAATATAGATGGAAGGACTGTGAGTCCTTTCGTGGCTTGAGTCACCTTGGAATAGCTTTATGCAGTGGTGTGTGTGGTACGATTAGGGACCTGTGGATCTAGGTGCTGCTACCAGTGGAATGGCCTTGCTGACGCAGACCTGCTGATACGCAGGGAGAAAGTGCTTTGCCAATGTCTGCAGAGCTGGGCCCTGTTCGAACATCACAGCATATGATGGTCCTCCCACACCAAAAGGAAAAGATAAGTCTTTCCTGTGCAAGCTACCAATTTGCAGTGAAACAGTTTTGTTCCATGGCAAAAGACATTGGGGCCTCTAAGATCTCTTCCAGTTTGGTCTCTCAGATGTGGTGAGATTGTAAAACAAGTTTCTCTATGACACATCTACACTGGCTGGTGGGTCCAGCCACACCAAACCTCAGGGCAATGAAGGTGGGAAAGAAATACTCAGTAATTAGACGCAAGCTACCTCAGAGCCTGACACAGTGTTCACCATGTAAAGAAATTCTGCTTGCCAGTCCTAGGCTAACCTGGCTAGACAGTGGTGCATCTCCTGGTGGTGGTTTGGGCCATGTGAACCTACTGACATGGTCATCTCCTAGCAGGGGTTCCAGGGTAGTCAGCTCCTGGTGCAGTGTAGAACAGTTCCAGATCAGAAGAGTGTCACGCATGCCCCTGATGACTGACAGCCATCTATGAACTCAAAATCTTCTTATTTTCGGATCACGTCTTTGCTTCTGCCGGTTCCGTGCTGTGCCAGGGACAAACAGGTTACGGTTTAGTTTCAGGGTTATTTGCTGTCTGTAGATCACTTCAGTCACAAGATGGTTTTCTGTTTTGTACTCTGCGTGCTTTGCACTTCCCCTGGGAGTACGAGCGAGGCTGTGTGTGCTGCAGAGAAGTGTCTTTGCTCTTACGAATTGAGAGATGTACCCTGTGACATCACTGAAGGCACCATACATGGAAATATTGCACAGTTTGCAGCTCGGGAGTTCCACCTAGTTACAGATGAATCTCAATTAACAGGACCCTGAAGAGAGTTTGAGTGTAAGAGGTGTCAGAGTAACATATAACTCTTAAGCTTTTTTTTGTGTTTAAACAAATCATTGCAAAATTTTGCAAGAAAATCTCATGAAGATTGCAAAAATACTATGGGAAGAGGCAGCTTTTCCAGATGGGCTCTGGTGGTCGTTTCCGTCAGGTGATACTGGCAGATGTAATTGTAAAGATATTTTCACCACTGGTAAAGGTATTAGTAGTAATGCAGTAGCTGTGAGGGTCTAAAGGGGTATGTGAGGCAACATCTACAGGGAGAAGGAATAACTTTTATTGGATAAGTGATACAGTTGAGAAAAACCAAATGAATTTTTGAGGACAGGAGCCCCACATTCTGGAAGTTTTCTGGAGTACTGGGAAGTCACAGCTCAAGGGGTGTACAGGTCTTTTGGAATTCACCTTTGACAGCACAGCCAGACTTTCAAAAGGGTGCCATACTTTTGGGTGCTTTTCTGTTTTGGCTGCTCTCTGTGCCCTGTAAATACGTTGGGTCGTTTGTAGTGACCTGGGCCATGTGGATGTGGCAGGACACGTTCCTGGGGACATGGTTCTCAGGTCCAAGCCTGGCACTTTAGTCAGCTGGGCACACATCTCCCCTTGGCTGCACCGGGTGAGCTGCGGTGGGGACCGTGATCTTTGTCCTACTATATGGGAGTCATGTGGAAGGAGAATTTACTCCTCAGGTTCTGAAAGCTCTGGGTGAACTTCAATATGACGTTGTCATTTTTAATCAAAGTAATCTACTGTGGATGTCACCTGCATTTTTATCCAGTTCTCTTTGACAGAAATAGGATTTAGAGTTCTGCTACAGATAGAAAGGGCAGAAAACCCCACTCCCAGACTCATTTTGCTTGCTGTTATTCTGCTACCATAATTACATCTAAACATAATTATGGGCAAGACAAATGGCATTTTTAGCTTTGGTCTTTGAAGACAAGAGTTAATTTCAGGTTTTGACCAGAACTATGTTAATTAGCCTCTACTCATTCTCTTTGTATGGAAGTACATCACCCAGGACTTAGCACAGGTTGCCTTTCCTGTATCTTTGAGTAATGAAAGGACACGGCATGGCAACCAAATCAAGGGCTGCTGCATTAACAAGGCCACTTTTCTGCCCATTTATCATCTATTAAAGGTGCACTAGTTTGTAAAGTAACACCACCTTCAGCAGGGCCGCCAGGAACGGCTCCTCATTTATTTTCTGCGTGGTTTAAGTTGGAGTTAGACCCACCTTGTAGCTCAGAGGTGACAGCCGGTAAGAAAAAGTACACTAATTGAGACATCTCAAGGGAGGAATAGAAGAAAACTGAAAAGGTAATTAGAATGAGAGGGTTTCAAGCTGGGTAAGTAAAATCGAATGGAGGTGCATATTAGGGGCTGTTACAGATGGGAAAGAAAGTACTTGGAGAATAAAAAAAGAAAAATGAATATTAGAGAACAGAGCACCCTTTTCACACTTGAAGAATAGAGGAGAGAGATAAAAAATAATGTAACAGTGGAGATACAGGCTGGGGGAAAAAAAAAGCTCCAGAAATATGAAGGACATATTTAAATGTAAGAGAGAAAGAACAGAGAAAAAAATAATAGAGCGGATCAATTACCAGAGCTGTAGCCAGGGAAGGAGAAACTGTCAAATTAATATTTCTGGAGCTGTGGAAAAGTCTCCTTCCTTTGTGGGGGATGTAGAGTGTGTTTGGTCTGTGTTCTTTTATGAGGGGGTTCTTTTGGGGGCTAACTCAATATTTGAATTTGCTGCAGCGTCAGTAGCCCAAAGGGAGCGCTGGGGTGAACGCCGACCTGGGCAGAATTGGCTTAATTACATGTTTTTTGACCTTTTTCTAGTGGTTGAAGTTTTAGCCCCTCAACAATATCACGTATGTGTCTCTTTTGCTTTAATTTCAATGGTTAGGGACATATTAAGGTCCAGTCCCAATTTTTCCCGTTTTAAACTTTCTCTTATCCGCCGGAAAAGAATCCCCTGGGTTTCCCCCAGGTCATTTCCACCGCACACCAGCGAAGCTGAAGTTGCGCTGTTTTCGTGGGACTGCACCAGCGGTATTTCTTCTCATTAGAACTTGTTTGTACAACGTAATGTACAACAGCCAACGTCTTTAAAGCGGGTGTTGGTTCCTAAGTTGTGTCCTTGAAATTAATATTCACTGTGGAAATGGGGTTTTCTGATCCAAGTACAGTATTTGTGGTTTTAATTGTTAGTCTTGCTAGAGCATTTTTGCTACACATTTTCTGTTAGCTTTTTCTTTATAAGCTTCACTGATAAAATTGTCAGAAAAGGGTTTGTTGTTTCATAAAATTTATACTGCCTTCTGCTAAAAATTTGGAAAACTCTGAAGCTGTTAGTACCACACTGGCATTTTTTTAGCCACTGAAAATTTTTGAGCACTTGATCAAAACTCATTTTCATGTTTCCATTTTAATATTTTTGTGTGTAAGAAAATTTACTTGGAAACTGGAAACTATAAAAATGTTAATTACATTTCACAGCTTGGTTCTGTTCTTCCTGAGAAATAAGTAAAAGCAGTTGAAAATTTGCTAAACTGAAAGAGAGAAAAAAAAAAAAGCCACCCCAAAACTTTAAAGTAAAACTTTAAAGTAAAATCCCCCAGACTTGAAAGAGAAACTGCATCAGCAATTTAAAACAAACCAGAAAACCACTCTATGGAAGTGGACATACCTTGGCTGTTTCCCATTATTATAAAAGCAGTTTGTATGGCAGGAGCATTAATGAACGGTCAGGATTGCAGCATTTGGTACTAGACGCTGTCCAAAGAAAGAAAGAAAATGTACATCTTCACCTCAAGTTAATTACATTTGTTATGGGAATGCTCTAACCATAGACTTCCAGGATAACAAATGAACGTGTACTTTTTTTGCTTTTGCAAGATGCAGTCAGCTCTCAACATAAGGCAACAGTGGCAAGTTTAGTGGAAAATGACAGTGCTTTTAGTACCAGAGTTTCAAAGATCACAAACTCACTCTAAGGACTTGAAAAACAAAGAAAACCTTGTGACAGAGAATATTCTTCTTCATTCATCATTTGAAACCCTGCCTCTGAAAGTGCTAAGAACAAATTATTTTCAATATGTGTTAGCCTCAGGGGATTTGATAAAAGGAGCTTTTCTTTTCCAGCTGGCTGGTGAAACGTGGTCTGCAGAAGACCTTAGTGACTTGGATGGCAGTTCTGGGACTCCCCCAGACACAGCAAACTTTTCTGATCCAAGGAACCAAAACCTAAAGATGTGTCGCAGGCCTGAAGGAATCCGGGAGCTGGGCAGACAGGGCTCATTCATCAGCCTGTAAGCTTGGAAATCTCCTGCGGAAAGGTGGAAAACAAATGAATATCCCATCTCCAAGCTCTCCTGTAGGTTCTCCAGTGCTGGACTGTTCCAAGTAAGGAAAGCAACTCTAATAGTTGGGAGAAATCCGTCTCGCTTCCACTCCAGATCAAGTTGCACAGATGGTTTTCTCGACGAGAGAGCTGGCGAGGAGTTCCAGTCCGTCTTTCCTATGCAGGTCCTATCTACCAGTGCTAAATGAGCATTTACCAGAGCTGCCATCGGACGTTGGTATTGAAGATTTTGGATTTACAAAGGTGATTTTTCTTCCTTGGGAGGGAACACAGACCTCTTTTGTCACCTCCCTTAAAAAATGCCCTGTTCTGTCCTTTGTGGATGTTTCCTCCTGAGAAGCAAGACAGAGCTCTGAGGAAAGGCAGCAACCAGCAGGCCCAGGAGTGATTCGTTTTCAAATGGAGTCCTGAATGTAGAAATTGTTTTCTCTGATGTTATTTCCTTGCTTATGCTGCTCTGGGGTGGCCCCTTAGACTCTGTGGCCAGTCAGCACACGGGATTCATTTTAATATATTTTAATATATTTTCATTTCCTTCAGTATTAATCCATGCAATTAAACCACTAATACCACTGTAGATGGCCATAGGTTTATATAGATACATTCAAATTAGCCGTGTTACCGATAATGATCAATTCATGTGATTCCATCTTCAATAATCATTGTGTGGTTACACTCACAAAAAAATCTGAATTGGAGCAACATGTGTCAGAATAGACACAAAAGAATTTCGAGATTCACGTTTGGTCCAATTTATATTTAATAATCAGAGAGCTGCCGAATGAACTTCACTGTTCTTAGAGCAGACATCTGCCTGGCAGGGACTGCAACCCTGTCACCAGACTGGTCCTGTTACTGTTCACTTGGCGTGGAAGCTGTGAGCCACATTCCTTGAAAGTACCTCGTTTTTCCAGCTGCTTCTTGTTATCTGTGTTTCTGGTAAGAAGTTTCACCCATTATTTCCTAATAGTTGAGTTCTGCTTTCTATTGGCTTTAATTTCTTATATACAATTGTGTATGGTGCATGTATAAAATGTCTATGTACATTTATGTATTTATTCTCTCCATGTTGTGATGCTATTGTCTCTGTCAGTGTACAGATCTAAGCAGGCAAATGAGATAAACAAATGGAAACCGATGTCATTAAATATCCCCAAAAGCTTCCCCCAAATGCTCTAAACAGGTGGAGTCAGCAGATAACTCGTGCCCTCCCTGACTTCACTGCTGGGGGTTTACACGCCATAGGAGTTTGATGCCCTTCAGCAGATAATCTTGCAATTTCTCATCACCTGTCTGTTCTTTGAAATTCTGCTTGCCCTTTTGAGAAGTTTAGCTTAAACATCATCATTAATTGGGCTTTACAGTCCAACAGTAATTACTAATACTGGGCACCACTGCCTGTCAGCCTGTTTATTCCTAGATACCTGGCTGCTTTAGATTTCCGTCTCTCTTCTTTTTTTTTTTTTTTTTTTTTAAAGTAGCGGGAAAAACACCTGAATAATTCAGCAGGAACCTTTTACATTATGAAAAATATAATCAGCTGGCAAGGGTGAGATGTCTTATTTCTACAGGATGCTAACTCAAGTATTACAAGTGACTGCAAGATTAATGCCAGAACGCGGTAGGTGTGGATACACATTTTCCTCATTGTTCCAGGCGGTCTCACCCTGCACAGAGCGCTGAGAGGAGACCGTGTGTTCCTCACCATGCCTACCTAATGCCATTTAATAATTTAAATCCATTAATCGGTTAAGAGGAAGACTTAGTGTTGCTTGACTCACCACTGCCAAGTGGAGGGTTTTTCCGGGCTAGATAAAAGATCTTAAAAATTTGTTTTCTTGCAAGAGAACTGCGAGAACCACAACTTTCTTCATAAGAGGCTTCATTTTTTATTGGGAGGAGGTGTGTTATTATGCCAAAAGCGCTTAACTAAACAATAATATCCGTACATCATAAGTAGATGTCCGAGAATATTAGCTGTTTATGTCACTGACACACTCTGAAGAGTCTACGGGGGGCTCTTTCAGGAGTCAGGACCTCAATGTAATATACAGGCTTTGATTCTGATATTTCCCTTGATAACTGTGCTCTACCATATTGGGGTCAGAAGTCAGCAAAGGTTCATTGGCTGTTGTAATGCTCACTGTCACCAGTAATAAGTACAAAGGACTTGCTTTAAAAGCTGGCTTATAAAACTTTAAGGAAACTTGGATTGCTTAAGTGAACTTCCAAGGCTCTTCAGGGGCCAAGTGCACTTTGGTTGTCTACTTATATTAATTTCACAGAGTTTAAAGGGTCAAGCAAAGCAGTTGGTGATGCTTATTAATTTATGAAACACAGAATCTTGCACTGTCTTGCTTTGACCACTTTTGCTCTCCTTTTAGGAAATTTAATATACATTAAAGCTTGCTAGACAAGGGCGCCCTAAAGGATTAAGCCCAAAGTTCACAGCTGGACTAAAAGGTTGAAAGACGACGTATCCCCTACACTGATTTGATTCCAAGTGACGTTCAAACAAGAGGACCAAATTGTAGATGTTTGAATGTGTAAGGAAACAGCAATTAGAGGAATATCACAGAAAGGCAAAGGATTAGGATTTCTTTTCCTTAAAATGGTAAAACTGATTGCAGTCTTATGCTTTCATTCACAGGGGGATGTGTTTGATCACATCAGCTTTTGGGGTCAGTGGCTGTCAAGAACAGATTTTGGTGTTACAATACAGCTTGCCAAGCTCTAAATGTTCATGCAGCCCTAGTAACTTCACAGAATATATTTGATTGTTGTGGCGATGCTGAACTCAGTTCTGGGTAGGAAAACATGAGCCGGAAGGGAAGAAGGAAAAGAGAAATTGATAGCTGCTGAAGTAACAGGATTAGAATTTAGAAACCTGGCATAATCCTATTCAGGGGTATTTCTGCATTCTGTTTACTTGCTTTTGAATTGCTTTGGTGTCTTGTCCAAGGGAGATAATTCCAGAAGTCATTCACACCCAGGCTGCAAATTCGATACTGCATCGGGGTGACAAATGGAGAGTGATTGCAAAGCTACCCAGAAAATTGGAAATCAAATTGGCTGTGATGGTTGGTCTGTGTGGTCTCCTTTTGGAATCAACAAGAAGGAGGAGAAAATGGAGGACAGGAGAATGAAGTGTGTCCTACTGTACGGAAGATGAGTTTATTTAGCCAGAGTTGGTAAAGCGGGAAGCAAATTTCACGTTATGTCAGCTCTGATTCCGGAGGCCTTAGGGAACACTCACCTTGAGGAAGCGGTTATACTTCACTGGAAATTTGCTGTTGCAAAGAGAGGCACTAAACCTTGTGAGGGAGTCCCAGTGGTGAGGACTGTTTGCATTGCAGCGGGGCCCAAACAGCCTCAGATGAGATTGTGGGGCCCCGTGGTGCCTCACATGCTGGGAGAAAGTCTGTGGCTGGAGAGAATTCATAGCTTTTGTGAGTGAAAAAGGAAGAAAGTGTGGGGAGGCAAAACAGCTGGGAAGAATTTTGTGTGATCTGCCGCACTTCGTTTCCAGCCAGAGAACAGAACTCACGTGCCTGGGACTTCAGCAGCGTTACCCTTGCATTTTAAACCCTTTAAACAGAGAGAACAATACAGAAAATCCCATAGGACACATGAGAAAGGGGGTTGTACTGAATCCCTGTTATTATTTCTTTGCATTTACTTGCTAACGTAGACTGACCTCTGAGATTTTATACTTTGGGGCATTTGGTTTAAAATGTACTGTAACCTTTTTTTTTTTTAATTGATCAGATCAGCCTTGAACACTCAAAGAAAAATCTACCTGCTCCAAATATTGCCTGAGGATTTAGAAAGATCTTTCTTGGAAACAGAAGAATGAGATGAAACAATCATCTGTAAAGCATGGTAAGAGAGAAAAAGAATAAAGGAATGAGTTATGTTTGACTTGTCTTCTTCCAAGAGATGATTTTTTTTTGTTGGTTAGAATAGACTTTAGATGCGGGAGATGTTGTGGGAGATGTTCTGTACAGTTTTAAGACGCAGATTTATCATGGCAACCCTGCAGGCCCTGTGGTGTCCACAGATCCATCTGTAGTCATGTGCACCTTGTGCCACGCATGGGAGAGAGTCGGAGAGGATCTTATCTTTCTCCTCACTGTCCTTCATTGGTCTTTGTCACAGAAGAGAGAGAAAAAGAAGATCTAAGAGAAGAACTGGAGCTGAGCTGATCACGGACTTTGTCTAAGGAGTAGGTATGTTTGGGGTATGATTGTCTTCCTGATGTTTCACTAATGCTGATTGCTTTGGTGGGTGAAGGAGCCCTGAAATACCACGTTTGCCACTCTGTTAGGAAGCGAAAAAGCTGGTTGTCTGATACCAGAAATAAATGACTGCTTAGAGGTTCTTGTGCTGCTCGAAGCAGTTCCAGTGTCTTGCTAAAGCAAGTTTCGAAACAAGGGCAATTTTTCTCCTGCTCTAGTAATCTGTAAACCAAAAACAGTTCTTTGTTTGGCAACTTGATTTGCAGAGAGACTGCATCATTTACCACTTGAGTTGTATGAAAAACTTTCCTAATGACAGGTGTCAATCAAGAAAATGTTTGCTATCTCCCACCTGCGCAGAAGCAACACTAAAATTTCAACCGTGTCATTAATAAACAAGGAGCCAGCGAATGTGAGAGCAGTGGAAACCCTGTGATCGCTTACTCTGAAAGGGATGATTGTCAGGCACACCTCGATGGCATCTGCTTGCAGATATAATGAAGAAGAATTATCATTGCTGTAAGTGGCTGCAGTGACTCTGGTCAGCAAATAATAAAGACATTGTCACAGTGGTCGGACCTGCCTCCCAGGTGCTAACAATGTTAAGTGATATCTCGGTGGTATTTTGAGTCCTCATTTATGTGACCGCAATGGAAAACCAAAGGAAACGGACCCTTCTTTTTTGTGACATAAGTAATTTCCTGCCGTTCTCTGCACTTCTAAAGTGAAAACACAGTCATGACCAAAGTCAGCTTATTCATGCACTGATTACTCAGAGAAGCAGCAGTGACAGACCTTTAAAGCAAAGACCTGGTTAGTATTGATACACCTACACAAAATGTTGACTATATATTCGTTTCCTCCAGTGGACCCAGGTGGATCCTGATGGGAGGTGGGAGAATGTTGCTGGCCATGAGTGTGACCCGTTAGCTGTGTCCTGTGGAAATGTAGAAATAAAAGATTATTTTAGTATTCCAGCTTTTCCTGGGGTGCTACCTGCTGTTGGGAATTGCACCGAGTGCACAGAATCCTTCTGTATCTCTCCTTAATTTGTAGCTTCAATTAAAGGTGTTTGAAAGGAGCTTAGATACATGGCTCCATCTTCATAGAAAGGGACAAATAGGAATAATAAAGTGGACCAGCCCAGTTCTGCTGGTGCGTAGCTGAAGTGAGAAGCAAGGAGACTTCAAGACCTGCTTCTCATGTACAGATCAAACCAAGCAACCCAGAGGCTGCCCTGGTCAGCCACCTCTGCTTGTCCTGAGTGCAGTGGCTTGGGTGGCAGACTGGAAAATACAAAAGGTGCAAGAGAAGTCTCTGATTTTTAAATCCTTTTAACATCCCCAAATTTCTGTTGCGGTCACAGGTGATACAAAGCAGAGTTGATACATTCACCTGCTCTTACATCGGGCAGGTGCAAAAGCTCTGGGTTTTGCTTTGGGTATCTTGCCTTGGTGAGCTTATTCCAGCTCAGTCCAGAACAAAGAGCTAAATCCTGCTGAAACAATCAGTCCCCAAGGGCTTGGGGCTATTGTCGCTAATGTACATATAAAAGTCAGTCATACCAGCTGCAGATGAAATCACAGATGAAATCTTACTAATTAATTGCATGAACTTTGTTTCTGCCTGGTTTGAGATTCTCTCAGCCTTGCATAAATATCTGGGCACCCATACTGTACACCTCAATGGGGCTGTTGATTTCCTGAGGAAGACTAACAATTTTTGTGCCTAAAATAGCCGTGCAATTACTTCTGCTCACGTGGTCTCGCAATAGCAAAATGGTTTCTGAAAACTGGGTTTGTTCACACGTGATTGAAAAGTTGCCCTATGTTGTTCTGCCAAGTTAGGCACTGATTCAGGTTTATGACCGTATCATTAATATTTTAGTACCGCATCAGTAACTGGTTGCTATTAATATGTAGTGAAACAGTGATATAAAAAGGGAGATGTTCCCTCTCATTTGGCAGAATTTGCATTACAGCTGGATGAAATTTATAACACATCTTCTGCAACCTACTGGTCTGAACTCCTGTGATTAATTTCTACTGTGTTTATTTCTCTTTTATGTTCACTTTGGGCGATATTCTATCAAGTTTCCTGGCAAGCACAACAGTGGATATAGCTAATTTCAGCTGACTGCAAGAGAGGGACTTTGTAGAAAGTGAATTTTGAATTAGCACTAGCGTTTGCAGCAAAAATCTCCCCCTGAGAGGTCTATTCCCCTCAGCCTGGCGTCAGCGGCGCTTAAGTGCATGTGAATAGCCCGATTGACTTCAGGTGGGCAGCTGTTTAATTACCTGCCTGAATCAAGGCCAGGACCAGGGAAGAAGCTCCCAGCACACAACCTGGGTGCCCACTCAAACCGCTTGTTTCCCGACTGCCGAACTTCTGTGAGTGACCCGCAGATTGTTTGCCGAGATAATTTGGCAAACGCTTTTCCAGCTGAGAGTAAGTTGCAGGAAATCATCATCCGACACACAGAGAGAGGTGAAATTTGTGCAGTGTATTTTTCATGACGAGGCAGCTATTGCCCAGATTTATTCCGCCTGCTTGCCTCTTCCTGTTTCAATGCTCCCAGCAATCACATTTTTTCCCCGCGTTTTATTTAGGAGCTCTGAAATGACAGGTCTCTCGCCTTTCTACCAGGAGAGCGGTGCGCTGTGCGCGGGAGGAGGAGGATAAAGAATGACATGCTGCTCTGGAAGCTACAACTATTCTTTTTTTTTTCAGACCCGCATCTGCTCTTGTCCCTCTTCTGTTCTCAGATCAGCCTTTGGCTTCCCTTAGGAATCCAGCTGTGTCATCACAATGTGTGGCATCCTAATATTTCATACTAAGCTGTAAGCCAATTAGGGATGACTACTTACCGTGCTGAATCATAGGAAGAGAAAAGGATAATGTGTCCTTCATATAACGAACCTCCTCTTTTTTTTTTTGGCAAGACAGATCACCTACACATTATATTTATAAGCCCCCTGGCTTTGCAATCTACCCAATTAGGATGCAGCTTCCTTTCACACTGTTGTGATATTTTAAGGGACTTGTTTACAGATGGATGCTTATTGAAAGTGCTGACCTGCTGCCGTTATACCTTGTACCACCTTTCATCTTCAGATACTGAGGCACTGGACAAAACTTGGTGTTGCAATCACCTTTAACAGGATGAGAACATGAGGGCAGCAAAATACAAATACCTTGTCCTGAGTTCCTAAATGAACTGGTGACCCCGGATGAGAGTATAAATGTTATCACATGCTACCCAGAGTGGAGGGAGAGGTTGATTAAAGTCAAACTGTGAAATAAAGCCTGTTATACCCAAAAGGAAGAAGGATGAACCATTCATGTGTATCTGGGAATCTGTGAAGTGTTTAGTAATGAGCATCAAAGTGAAAGATATTAAAATTTATTTCCCATGCTGAAGTAATTAATGGGCTATTATGCCAGGTGTCTAAGGTTCCAGGAGGTCTGGGATAAAGTGTTCCAGCAGAGGATGCAAAATATGATTTAAGATTAAATGGAATGATGTTAGTTCTAGCAGAGCACTTAGGATGTCCCCCCTTCTTCCAATTGCTGTTTCTTTTTCCTAAGCTGCCAAGTAGCTATTGATATTATTTATTGTCTGGGAAGTGATGAAGTACTCCTTTAAATTTGTCTTTGGATCCTGAGAGTGTTGCAAACTGAAGACTCCTGTGAGCGGTACCTGCCATCTTTCAGACCTTGTCTAATCTTGTTAATCTTCACTGCAAAGCAAGCAGGGCAGCACCTTCACCCAACAGGAGCCAGTTATAATAACTACCACCCTCAGGTGACAGATTTGGTGTACAAAGTCATGCTAGGGACTGCATTTAAATAAGCTCCCCGGCTGCAGATACATTGATGGAGAAAGGATGGCCTCAGATTCAGCTTCCCAAGCCACGTCCAGACATTTTTGTTGCATCTGCTGCTATCAGCTGCTACTAGAGTTTGTAGCTAAACAAAGCATGGGGGCCTCTGGTTTCAGGCTTCCTCAGCAGGGTCCAGCCATAGCCTGCTAGGGTTCAATTTGCTCATTCACCCATCACATCTTCTTGCTTTCCCTCACAAATACCTCTGAGATAAACAAGTTCTTCCACAACCTGCCAGAGAAGAGCGGTGGGGAGGCAAAGCACCAACATCTGTGGCTGACAGCGTGGGTGCAGGCAGCTGTGGGCAATTAGGGAGATCCTGCTTTGCTTTCCAGGGGAACTAATCCCACCTGTGCTGAGCAAGTTTGAGGGTTCACATCTCTGTGGTGAACTCTGGTGGTGAGGCAGGGCTAAGGATGTTACAGCATAAGAGCTGCTGCAAGTAGAGGACAAAGGCCTACGGTATTTTTCTTGCTAAGAGGAATGTTCGGTAAGTTGAAATTAGTTCTGCTGAAAAGGTTTTGTGCTTTATCTGGAATAATGCTTGTTTTATAAATGTAGGGGTTTAGAAACCTCTTGGCCTTCTACAGAAAACTGCCTGTGTGGGAGCTGTGCCTTTTTGCATTGTTATTCAAAAATGTCCCAGTTAATCATTGCTAAAGGCCTTGCCAGCCTGTGTTGCAACTTCCTTTTTTTTAAAAAAAAAAAGTAGCATGTATATAATTCATGTTGCTCCTCTCCACATAGATAAGGACTCATTTCAAATGTCAGGGTGGGGGAGGAAAGGATACCTGACCCAGAGGGCAATAATATTGAATGCACCGGTGTTGGACTTGACATTCCACTAGTATTCACTGTGATAACATCAATCTCAAGGAACCCTCCTGGTATAAATACAGAGCTGCTGCATTTAATATATATTTCCAAAGGAATTTCATAGTAATTGAGCATTAAATGATGTTCACTTATCGTAAAGCGTTACCATTTTTATTAAAATTATAAACGGGCTTCAGCAGAACAGAATATACCAGATTCTTACCACCATCTCTATTAGTCTTTACACTGTAATTGTCATTGACCGCCTTTACTGTATTATTTCTAGACAGTTCATAATTTTCCCAGCTGAGCAAATGAAGATTTGTGAGCAAAGAAAGGCACTGGCTGGATTATGGAGTGCCATTGATTTTTATTCTCCTTGTTTCACAGAATACGCTTAAAAATCTTGCTATGACTGTGATGGGCCTTATTAGTACTTGGAGGAGCTGGGTGGCAGTGACACGTGTTCTTCTGTGGTGCTAGAAATTTCAGCTCGTGGAGAAGGGGATGTCAGAGCTGACCTTGGGATAAACCTGCTGGGTGTCTTGGTATGAGCCAGGCATCAGGATTTGTGGGTTGGAGTGAACCACTACCAATCCACGTTTGTAAAAGAAACGGTGACCCGTGGACTGCCCAAAGGGCGGCAAGGCAGTTCCGTCTCATTCGATAGCATCTCACCCTGAGAAAGCTGATGGCACGTATTGTCATTTCCCTCCTATGAAAACAATGGCTTTTGCACGGGTTATCAAAGCACCTGCCCCCATAGCCTCTCCTCACTGTGGCTTTCAAAGCTTTTGAAGTTTGAAGAGTGAGAACCCAAGTGAATGATGAGGGTTTGGTTCAGTTTATGGGGAATGGTGGTTATTTCACTTTGCTCTGTTGTGCCATTTGGGGATGCTTACACATTACCAATTACTGAAAAATAGGTTAAATATAACTTTTTTTTTATTGATCGAAAAAAAGATAAGATCTGAAAACTGAGAACTGATATTTATTTGCAAAATTTGACCCAAATTTATTAATTATTTTAGTCCTCCTGGGACTGTAAAAGAGGTAATTAGGTGTTCACAGCAGAAATGATCTTACAGAACATTACTATTCTATTTTATTGTCATTAAACAATGAATAATGAGCCACTAAGAAACAGGAGGGGAACTGCGAATGGCAGTTATGGCAAGATTGTTTATTTCTGTGTCTATTCTTGAGGCCTGAATGATATCGCATGTATAGGCTAGAAATACAGGGCTTTCCATCTTTGGCTGATTCAATCAAGTCTGGTATGGTAGTATTTACCTTTTAGATGCCTGTATCTTTTATTGGATCTTGATGCATTATCTAGCTCAGACTAGCAATTTGGCTTGTTAATTAGCAGGTCTTCACTGTAGTCTGTTGGTCTCTCCTGCTGATCTCTGCGTTATCTGTAGAAACACAGCCCCATGGGAAGATGACCAGAAATGCCTAAGACCTTGTACAAAGTGCTAAATGCTGTATCTGTACTTGGAAAAATGGTGAAATAACCCTATTATACCCATCTATATGTTTCTGAGAACTCTCTGATTTCCAAGGGGGGAAAAAATCCACTGCAATTAAATAGGGGAAGTAGCCATCTCATTTAAAGGAACGCAGAACATATTTGAAAATTGTTTTCTACAAACATACCCTCATGAATAGCCCTTCTCTCTGTACTCAACCTCTGCTTGAGTAAAGCTGCTGGTGAGGATTCTCATGCAGCAGAATTCCCCAAAGTGTCTCCATTCGATATACAAGTATTTCTGACTGTGCGAGTACAGAGAGGTACAAATGCAGCCCTATCTTTGCCTTTATTGTTTATTAGCGCGTCGAGTGCTCGCACAACCCCTGCTCCTTCTGAAAGCCGTAACAGGCCTGTGTGTTCTGGTTTGTGTATGAAGTGACAGGAATTACACAGTCTGACTCCACAGACCAAACTTTCTGCACAGCTCTGATAGAAGTGAGCCCCTGGAGACGTGCAGGATGCTGCCTTTGCTCTGTGATGGCAAAGCCAGCTATCAGCTGTTAATCCCAACGCCTCATACGAGACACTTTCTATCTCCTCCTGTAATGTTAATGCAGCTGGAATTCCATAAATCAAATCTCAGCAGTAAAAAGGTTAATAAGTTTACACTATATAATTGAAAGCCATATTGGTGATTAAAAGGATTTTATATATCAGTTTTCTGGGTCACCAACTAATTATTTTTGGTGGCCTGTAATAAAACATGGCACCATAGGCAGATAGAGGCTGTAATCACATAATGTCTGGAAAAATGCATTTACATTTATTCTTCACACGAGGTTGTGTATCCCAGCTTGTTGAATAGCCTTTGAGGTCCATCATTCCTAGTTCAGAGACAATGGAAGAACTGAACGCTCCCTGTGCTTGGTGAGGTTCATACAAAGTTAGCGGATTGAGTTTTGAGGTCCGGCACACTCTCTCCAGAGCTAAGCCCAAGGGAACCTGCTGTCACCTGTGATGGAAAGGTTCTGCCGAGGCACTGGCGATCGGATTGCTATTATAATTCATTTTAATGCATTCTGCACGTACTAATCATTTATTGGAACAGGATCTTCTGTAATAGGGACATGACTAGGAAGAGGCAGAGGTGATTGATCATCCTTACGTAAAAAGGATAGTTAAAAAAAAACCAACCCAAAACAAACGAAAAAGAAACCTTCTGTACAAGGGGCAGATGTGCGCACGTGCATGAGGGATCAGGTATTCCGTGTGGAGATAGAGAAAAATTGAGCTCAAAGCTTGAATTGAAATCTCTACAGTTCTATCAGGCTGAAATACCCTTTGGAGCTGAACACCCAGGCACAGAGACATTTCGAACTCGAACCTCTGTTTTGCAGGTTGTATGTTTTCGTGTAGTTTTCTGGTTGCACCAAGAAGCAGCTAAGGTTAAAGGCAGATGCTGGACGTGTGTGCAGATGTGCAGGGGGGTGGCTGTGTGTATATGCACAGATAGCTCCTTGTATAGTCTCCGGAGCCTCCTGTGGTCCTGTGTGAGGTAACGCAGCCACAGCTCGTGTTACGGTAAAGCAGCCCACTGCTGATCTCGGTTGTTCTGCCTGTTAAGCAAAGGGCAAATCCCAGCTGGCAAACAGCACGATACGGTGAGCGCTGGGCACGTCCTTCCCACCACTGGGGCAGGATCTGAGCTGTGACCAGAAACAAATGAGCTGATGCTCAAATCACTCCCGGACGGTGCTCACAGAATCGCTTTGGAGAGCGGGACCTTCTATTTCTGTAATATTTCTTAGATCTTTTAGTTGGCAAATCTTTAACCCTTAAATACCTGTTGCAGAGAAGCAGTCCCGTGATATATTATACTGTACTGAGTAAAGGTTCAAGTCCTTTGCCACTAGAATTATTCGCTTGTCATGTTCTGTATCTAAATAAAAGTTATTCCGCACCCAAAATAACATCTTATTTGAATTAAGTTCCTAAAGTGTTTGCTGGCAGCATGGCTAAGGGGATACTTGGTTTTAAACACAAGCTTGGGAGGTTAAAAGTGGAATGGCAGTTGTGTGAGTAATGGCCTATGAGTCAGCTGCTGAACTGGGCTTGACACCCTCCATGTCACCACTGAGTCAGAAGGCATTCACGTGGCAGTTTGGTGAAGAAATAAAAATAAACCGGGAGTTTCCACTGGTAGGAGGCCGTAGCAGGGCTTTCTGAGCAAAGGCTGACATGGGGAAAAATTAAGCAGTAGTAGTCTACGTGAGGAAGGAATGGAGACGTGTATTTGAGTTACCTGGGTGGATGTGGTGCATCAGGTGCATTCCTCTGAAGTTCCTGGCTGATGCTGATTTCAACCTCTCTCCCAGGGGTCTTTGCAGCTATAACTTTGTTAGATTTGATGTGAACAATCTGGGGCTAAGAAAGAGCCAAATGACACTTTTGCAATCCGCTGTTGTTACAGGTGGGAACAGCAGAGCTGCTCGCCTTTCTGCCACTTTGTTCAGTCGCTCTCTTTGGGGAGATTTTTGTCGCTGGATTGGTAATAGCAGGAAGTTGTTTTTTTTTCCACACATAATCAGCAGCAGAAAGAGTGCGGTCCTGTTTCAGCATCTAGGTGCTTAAAGACATTTCTTAAAATTGGCAAGGAGAGTGAGAGGCAAATGGAAGGGGATCGTGAGGTGACTTAGACGAGACCTTGTGGTGAGGTAGTACATGGGAAGAGAGGATCTCACGGCTGTCCTGAGAAAGGAGTTCTGCCTCTGACACAGCTAATCCGGTTATTCTGAATAATGAAATCGCAACAATATCCAAACAGAGGGAAGCATTCCTGTTCTGTAGCGTTATTAGAGACAACAGAAGGACATTTGAGCATCCGCTGTGTAGAGTTCACTTCTTGGGACAATGGTGTTTTCTGGGTGGAGCTTCTGTCTGATATATTTCAGGAAGCATAGACAAAGAAGGAGAGGATCCCCAGAAATATCCCGTTTCTGCTCTAGAACAAGAGGTCAGGACCACGATATGGCCTCCAGTACTCCTTGTCACTGAAATCCTTTCACTTCATGCCTTATTGCATAAGTTCAATACACTTTTTGGCTAAAGCTCTCCCGAGCACTTAGCTCTTTAAACTCCCTACTCAGCAGGTGGCTTATTTAAATGTGGCTGTCAGGTTGGCTGGTGGCCAAAAGCCAATGGCTCAGTGCGTGAACCGCAGTGTTTGGGTTTAATTCTGCTCTCCTTTCTGCCAGCAAAATCCCCCTGGCTCCGGTGGGGTTGTGTGGGGTACAAGTGAGTGCAATATAGGGCTGTCTGCTCAACTGTTTGTCAAATAAATCTATGGCCGGTCATTTGCATTATGTCAGCTAAACATTTTGCCTGGCGCTTTTGCGTGTGCAAGCCAAGGAGGAATTCTGGATAGTTTGAAATGAAAACCATCATTGTCAACTTTCACTTAACCAATAAGCATTTCTTCTGCAGTATGTAAGTAACTTATTTTGCAGCGCACAGCCTTGAAGAGGAAATGTAAAGTTTCTCTAAACATTCGGTACAAATGGGGATATTAGCTGCTTAATTGATTCTTCAAAATTCGGGTCTTATGGCTGAACAAGTGAGATGGAGGGAGGGGGGAGAAGCACGTGGTTTAAATTAAATATATGGAAAATTACCACTGAATGATAAAAATATATTTTAGAAGGAAGCAAGCCTGTTTTCCCTCTGCCTCTCCATTAAATGTGTCAGGAAAGGGCCTTTACAACTAGGTGGTAATTAGAGAGGAAAAAGCAGTGCTGGCAGAGCAGTCAATCTATCACATCCTCCAAAGCCTAAATGTTACCAGCAATTAAACAACTTAGTAGGGGGAAAAACTTGACAAGCAAGTTTTATCACAGAATCATCTTGGTGGCAAAGTGTGTGGGGCACTCTTATTAGATTCCCCCATGCAACCCCAAAGATTTACAAAGCAAACTCAGTAATGCACATTCAAAGCAAAGTGACTATTTTCTTTCCCAGACTACCCAGGCACACGGAAGGTTAGAATGCTAAAAATAAAACTACCTTTCCCACCTCCCCCTTCCTCGCCCCTCCAAAGTCAAATCCGTCCAGGTTGACTGCTCCATTAAATTCAAGAACAAAAAGTTATAAATTGAACATACAGAGAGTAGTGCCTTTTCTTAAAGTGATGTTTCCTCGCCTTAATGGATTTAGCTATGGCAGGGAGTCAGAGAGAAGCTGTCTTAACTAAATCTTTGACTGATTATGCATTTTTTTTTTTCTATTCATACAAGATAGATTCATCATTCCAATTTGTCAAGCTGGCGAAGTTCCAATTAATTACACCAGGAAAAGCTCAAGCTGCATTAGGCCTCTGTCAGGCCTAATCTAGTGCCTCATTTACTGGAGCCCCAAATGAAGAGATATCAGAGGTGTTGTTCCTCTTGGTACTTAATTTGATGAATGCCCTAGCAGCACGATTGGTGGCAGAGTTGTATATGTGTGTGTCTCTTCATCAGCCACCACTGCTGAAGTCGTCGTGCTTTCTCTACTAATTTGAGGGCTCATCTGTATACTAGATGTTTTTTTGGAAGGCCTATTCTTCATCGATATGCCAAGAGGTTTCTTCTGTGTGTGCATGTGTCTGGGTGTGTTTCCAGATATGCTGGACCTGAATCTGGTCTCGGTGATGTGATGAGACGGGATTTAAGGCCTTATATGTAAATGTGAAACAGTACAAGTTAGATCGGATGCTATAAAGGGGCTGTAAATTTTGACATCCGTGTTGCAGTGTGTCTGCAGAGGAAGAGCAGCTTTGCGTGCCGCTTCATGTAGCGTTCACAAGAAAGTGTGGGTCACCGTCTACATCCACTGTAAAGAAGTGTTCAAAGTGCCTGAATAACCTGACAAATTCATTTGCTATATGGATTTGAATCTTTTTTATAAATACATCCTGTGTCAGCGCAGAGAATAAGTATATGCAGGTGCAGATAGACTTTCTGACACTGTACTGGTGGGCTACTACTGAATGTATACATCCAAGCCTAATTTTTAAATATTTTACAGTAAAAACACTATGGACCAAGAACATATGTTTCTTTTCTGCAGCACTTTACGTATGAATTATTCAGCATAAGGTGCCAGAATGCCAATATGTTTAGCTTACTTTTTGGCTTTTAACCACTGCTGTGATTAAGGATGTAACTGCAGCAATGCTGTCACTTTGCACATAGGTGTAGGTGTCTCAGAAAGGATGCAGCATTAGCCAAGAGTAAAGTAGCTGTGTACTTTGGCTGCGTACAGTACTAAAAGTCTTCATTTGCCAGCAGGTATCGTGCTGGGTTTCTGAGTTTATTTTCCACTGACTGTATTTGAGGGACTGGTGTGTGCAATGATGATTTTTAATGGCAGCTATCAGCCATGCATATGGTGCTCAGTAGGAGACCGTATTCCAAGCAACCAAGGAGAGAATTGATGCGCTGATGACTGGAGTACGACAACTCCTCTGTAGACAGTTTGGACCTCGACTGGTGCTCACTTTTGGAAGGGAGGCTTTTGTCCCAGGACTTTGTACCTGTTAATACATCAAATTTGCACCTGCCGTTAGTGTGTCAAAATGAAATAAGCTCAGTTACGATGGAACAGCTATAGCAACCCTAAATCTTTTAGATGAGATTTTGTGTGTGTTCCTGTTTTGTTTCAGGGGAAAATTGAATAAGGAAATTTAAATCGTATGGGGAAATGGTGAAGGCAGAGGCAGACTGCAGTTCTAATGATCTCTTTTCACTCTGCACGAGAAGGTTTTTGCTGGACAGGTACATTTAAGATTGGTTCTTAAATGTTCTGCTTAAAAAGTCACTGTGGACCCGAAACATATGTTCCTTTTCTGCAATACCTTCTGTATGAATTATTCAGCATAAGGTGCCAGAATGCCAATATGTTTAGCTTACTTCTGATTTTTAGCCTTATGCTTTATGTTAAACAGGTTGTTTAAACTCACCTGTTGAACTTGAAATAACTAAAAGCCTTCATACAGTTGGGGCCAGGCAACAGTTAGTGGATTATTTGAGCTCTTGTAGTTTCCAGGTCTCTAGACTAGGCCTTTGGTGATTGTATTTGTACCCTAATACTATAGGCTGACTTGGGTTTGCACCCAGCAGTTCCTTTACATTTGCTGGTATTTGCCTTTGGTTTACAAGCCCACTGGGGTATTTCGTGAGTGGTTTCAATGTATATTAATGCCAGTAAGTACCTGAAACTGTCCTAAGCTGTGAAGGGCAATATACCCGCTCTAGGTAGAGATTGTCTTGGCTGGTTCTTTTTCATATACACCACCAACATAGTGTTGGAGCCAAATTTATCATTTAGAGAAATGAGAAATGGTTTTTTGTCCTTCTGCTGAGGAGACAGAAGGCTGGAGGCTCGATGGATGTGTCCATGGGATGTCTTTTTCTCTAGTTGTGTGCTGATTTACCTAGGGGCTCAGCAGAAATGTGTCCTCAGAGCTGTATTGGACTCGTACTGTTACAAATGAAAACTAGCTGGCCACAAAAGGGAATGTACATAACAAACTACCAAAGGATCATATTCACCCTTATTCTGGGCACCAAAATGAGGTTTATTCACTGCTTAAGTCCCACTTAACCTTTCAAAATACAGGCTACACAGCACAATGATCACACTCAATGGCTTAAAGACTTTGGTGACTCCTGAGTCTTTTAGACAAGACCAAAGGGGTCTCTTATGGGCACAAGCAGTCCCAAAAAGACCACAATGCAGCAGAAATTTCTTTCTGCAAGGACATGACCCAGAAAGCTAGAACTGTTCTTCCTTGTGTTCTCAGTGAATTTTCATCTGCATCCAACACTAAATTCAAACTCTGCAGTAGTTTGGGTCATCACGCTACCATCTATCTCTGAGGAATGATTACAGGTGATGAGTTATTACCTTTAAATAAGAGGTAATTAATGCTTCCCACTCTGATTTTAATGAAAAGATTTCCTGTTGGGGGGGGGACAAGGAATATATTGTATAAGTAATGCCCCTTTGGGAGTTATTGGCAGAAAGTCTGCGGTTAATAATTTGGAGTAACAAATAAATGTGGGCAACTTGTGATATATGTATGGAAAAAGAGGTGTCAAATTATTAATTATGAATTATTCTGCCAGGTCTAATAATAACCCAGCTGTTGAGGAGGAAAAGAAAGCTAGATCTGTCAGTGCAGACAGGCCCTTTTGCAGTAATTCTATCCCTTTCAAACAGAAAAATATAAACTTCCTCTGAGAAGAGTAAATTAGATAAGACAAGAAGACTGGGATCCCTGCTCCAAATCCTTTTTTTTAGCTTAATGTACACTAATAGATATTAAAAGATAGCTGATTAACGAATGACAGGCACACTAACCAGCTGAAAAAACACATTTTGGCAGTCAGCACTTGCAAAACCCGTAGGTTAAAGACAAATTCAACCTCTGTCACTGCTCTCAATACGGTCAGGTACCCTTATCCGGATAGAAGTGTTTTTTTCTGAAGAAAGTCCACGCTCTGTATGTGTATATGTATAATATGTGTGTACAACTTTAGGCAGATTTTAGGAGCCTATGTTTACATGTAATACCCGGCAACGGGTGGGTCCCATTCCTGGTGAACCCTGGAGTTCCCATCTGACTGCGGACAGGTTCTTCCCCCCACCCTGGGCTTTTTCTTTTCCCTTCCACAAAGGTGGTGGTGAAACATCGTCCATTAGTAGTTACAAGCTGCTTTCCTGTCTTTCTGATAGCGACAAGTGTAGCTGGTGCTTTTTCGGAGAGGGTGGTATAATAAATATCTGTGTATCAATCTCAACGTCATTTGTGAGGAATGTTCTCCTGAGCTCCCAAAGCTGGAAGTGAGCAGAGTCTCTTAACCCTTCTGGGTTTGGTAACTTGGTCCCAAATTCTCTCAAGGCACTGAAGGAGATTTCGCTCAGCTTTGCTAATTTTGAAGAGACCACAATTTGAGCCAAAGCAGTTCATCCGAAACCATGTGAGTTGAAAGAAAATAGTTAGAATATTTCAGTAGGGCTTTCTCATGTTTGAATCTGTTGCCTTTAAACATGGGGGGAAAAAAAATCTTTCTGCCATGTGATGCTTAGTCAGGTTTAACACTCTCATGTCAAAGGGTCTGAAAACATTAATACTCCTTTACTGATGAACCCTTTTCTAAAATATTAATAAACTCACCTGGCAGTCTGTATGTCATCCCTGCTTTGCATCTTGCACACCGTGCTCACGTCTGATTAAAATGTGAGCTGTGCAGGGCAGGACCCGTGCGTTCAGTGCTGGCTTGCTTACTGGTGCTATTATAAATAATTAAGATAATTATACAATATGTTTATGACAACTGACTGCTTTGGGTCGGCATCTCCGAGGGCTCCTGTCATCAATGAAAATTCTGCAAATGGAGGGGTTTGCAGACTCCGTCGCCAAAGATGGATTAGCTGGAAGCTTTCAGAGCTATAAACAATGCGCTTTCCATTTGCTGCTCTGTACTGTATGGACTTAATCAGAAACTGTAATTTTATAGCATGAGTAAATGGGTGAGAGACATCAACAGCGTGAGACAGAGGCATTGTCTTTTGCGATGCCAAATCCCAGAATATTAAGAGTTTGCCAAAGGCGTTTCAGAGATAGGTTTCCTATCTTCATCAATAATTTAAAACATTCCCAAGTCTCCTCTGAGTAGCTCAGAATAAGAGCTGAAGGCACGGATGTCAGAAGGCAGAGTGACTCCCAATTAGTCAGGTAGAGTGCTTTCTTGTTGACTCAGCCAGGGCAAGGGTGGCTATAAAACCCAGGCTTAAGTCCTTATAGATTCCTTAACAGTTTTTCTTCTTTAAATCTGTGGTAATTTGTAAGAGACGAGTGGGCAGTCCGGTCCCTAATCCATCGAGGTGCTCATTAGTGCCAAAGAAAAAACACACGGCTGGCCGTGTGAGTTGGTGGATGTAGTTCCTGACAGAAAATAGGTTGGAGAATCAGCCCCATATTTTATGTGAGCAAGAGCCAGAAAGAGGCAGCAGCTTTTAAAAGCTGCTGGGAACTGTGGCGTGACTGGGGGGCATGATCAGCCAAGGAGAGTTTGCGGTGATGCCTTCTAAATTGGGGCTTCTTTTTTGAAAGCGTTGCCATTAGGATTGTCGTGTACACGTGGAGTTACGAGGAAGCGACAGTATTTTGTTCCTCACGCGCGTGGCTCTTATTAGAACATTTTGGTGTCGTGCAGAAAATTACTTGTGGGCCCCTAAAACTGGGTCACACGAGTGAGTTATCCTGAGTCAGCCAATTTGCAGCAACTCCCTGGCTGCGTCTATCTGGATGTGTCATAAAACTCTTGAGCGTGCTATCTATTTTTGAGCATGCTAAACGTGTTTATTTACCGCACAGCTTATTGTGCGCTAAACTCATCCACATGGCAGGCAATTTTCTAGTGCTTAGGCCACTGTTTGACCCAGCTGCCATGGAGAAGGCTATATTAAGTCCAGCTGATCAGGGCTGTCTCCACGGTGGAACAGGAAATTAGTCTCTATAGCTATATGACTCTGTCAGCTTTTCTACACATTTCATACAACCAATTTCCTAGAATGTGCAGCTTTTCCTACCTTTAAAATTTTTTTTTTTATGTGGGTAAGATTATTTTTGTATTGCCTTCCCTAATGTGCTATTCAAATTTAAGCATGACACTAATTACATATTTTATTTTTTTTTACTTTCTCCTGACACTGCTTACTGCACCTGTTTATTCCTTAGTGTTTTTAAACTGCATGCGAGTCTGTCTAAAACACGCTGGTTCCTTGCACTTGGGTTAGAATCATCTTTTGCTGCACACTTTTAATCACAGCTTTGCAATACTTGTCTGGCCCAGTGGCAGCACCTGACTGTGAAGCTTTCCTCCTTGGGAAAAACGTGTATTTTTCAAAGCTGTCCCTTGTACTGTTGAGATCAGATTTAAATAACTGGTTACGAAGACAAAGTTGCAAGTGCTATGAAGACAGGAGAAGTTTTAGAGATTAAAGGAGCTCTGCATAACTGCAGGTTAAGAGAGGATGAAGAGCATGGGATTGCAGTGAAGTGGGGATTTCTTTTCCCCCATAGGCTCCTGTTTTAGCACTGACTGTCATCATGCAGAGCTGCAGATATTGTTGCCCAGAACTGGAGTCTTTGCTCTTTATTTACATCTATGTAAGATTAGGATTCTCATTCCAAGAGGAACAGATCTTCAGCTCTGCAATGCAGACTTTCAAAGAGCGTGGCATTTTTAGCAGTGAGGCGAGCTGTGATATGGTCTCTAACATGGGGCTTGGGTTGTCTGTGTAGGCAAAGTCCCTCCGTGCATCCTCCTTGCTCATGGCAAATAAAAGGTAATTCATGGAACTCAGATTAAAACTCCAGAACCTTGATGCTCCAGCTCTTCTCGCTGTTTTGTTAATAGGACAGAACTTAGCTGCAGGGTATGATTTGATGTTCAGTCTCTTTGTCCTGTGTTTTTCAACTCCCGTGAAGCTCTGTGATCCCTTGGCAGGACCAAATTCTCATCTAAATTGGCGCTGGTTTGTGTCTAAAGCCGCTCCAGTACACTGCAGGGATTTTGTCCCTGCTCTTCCCTGCTGTAAAGTGCCAACTTGTCAGTGCTTTATGCCTTGGGTTTTACTGATCAGGTGGCTCGAGAGCTGGTAATATGCCACTGGGCCAGTGGCTTAATGCAGGAATTACTGGAAGCAGCAATCTTGGAGTGCTTTTTATGAGGATAACAAGGCTTTTGCAGACATAAAAAGCAGCAGAAATGCTTATTAGTTATGGGGAAGGTGAAAGGCTTAGAAAACTGATTAGTGTAGCAGTGTGGTCAGATTGAAATGAAAGCTCAGTGGCATAATCGTTAATTGGGTGCTTACTTACCTACTAATTTGAGCTTGGATGTCAGCAGTACTGCACTTCATCTCAAACCAGAGGTCAGGCTTTAATGCTACATCATAAATTACGTAAAGGCACAACACTAACAATTAGATAATTATGGAGACCCATGCTGTTGCAATTTAACTGGGCAAGTTCAGGGCAATCATGACAGGAATAGTGCTTAACCCTGAATCTGCTGCCTTTCTTTCAACCTGACAGCTGAATATATGTGGCCAAGGAGGTACTCAGCCGTCTGGCAGCCCACAGGTTAAAAGCATCTTCTCCTATTAGTCAGATTCATCAGATGGCCTGAGCGAACTCTGAGGCAATATTGCAAAAATGTTAATTATGGTTCAGAATGAAAAGCCTGTATTTCAGTCTACGGGAGATTCTGTGCAGGGCGAAACCGTCAGAACAGTTTTTCTGCGCAAGGCGACATTGTGGGGCTTTTATTTGTTTCTAAGCCAAACCTGCGTGTACATTTGGGTTATTTACTTTGCTAAAAGCAACCGCCAAGCCAAAACTAAGGCCATGCGCATGGGACTCTTTGCATGCACCCACACTGCACAGGACAGACCCACAAAACCTCACATTTTGAGTACTGGAGTCATTCGGTTGCCCGCAGCCTTGCGCTTGTACCTGCCCGGCTGGCAGCGCTGCCTTTTGGGTCTGAGCTTGTAGAGCGGAGATGAGGCCACTGCAGAGGGTGGCTTGTCCCCAGCTGTGTCCCTGCTGTGACCACGCTAGAAGGCACATTGCCCAGCTGCAGCCTCTGCTGATTCTTGCCCGTCGGTCCCAAGAGCATTCGTCGCGGCTCCTCTTGACGCCCGTGATGGCTTTTAATGGGGAAAGAGTTCAATCAATGCTGGACACTTGAAAATTCAATCCGCGGAAGAGATATTGAAGATCAGGGTGGAAAACATCAGCTGAGTGGATTGCAAAGTGATTGACAGCGGGATGAAATTAATAACGTGTGGATCTTGGGTTGTTCGACCTCATGGTTTCGGATATAAGGAACATACTCTCATCTGGAAATATGTAATGAACAGTGATTGCTGTGAGGTGTTAGAAGCCCACAGGCTTTATTGAATTTAGGCCTAGGACTTTTTTTTCTTGCTGTCCTTTTACTTTTGTTCCTGGACCTTTTGGCAATCGGGTAAATCACTCACACCATAATGTTTGATTGCCTCTGTAAACACTGAGGTTTTGTTTGTGTTCTGGATTGGGCTGAGTAAACACTGTGCACAAAATCAAAAAATATGAGAACTGCCCACTACTGATATTTTGGCACTGTTTTCCTTATTTGGGACGTTTTATGTCATTCAAGAAGAAAAATGGTCTCTTGAGGAAGTATGTCCTCTTAATAGTAAAGGTGTCTTATAGTGCACCAAGCAATATTGTCATGCTACCGTTTTCATTCCTGGATTAAGGGACTGTGTACATTAATTTAGCAATCTCTTGATTTAGCCTCGGTAGCTGAAATTCCTTCAGGTGCTAAGTTTGTTGTAAAACTGCAAGGAAACCCTTAGCTGTGGCACACTGCTTTGAAAAAGAATCTTATAACCTTTACATATATACATACTGCAATACAGCATGGTCAAGTAATGACACATCTGGTTACCTATTATTAAGGGTTGAGTTATGGTATACTTTTTGTTTTAATTAGTCTGCGATAAACAAAAACTCAGAGGCCGTTCTGCTCTGCTAATTCTCATTTTTCCTGCAGCCTTCCCTGCCCTTATGGGTTTATTAGTGTAGAAAAAGTGGCATGTCGTACTTGCAACGTCTAGACCGCACTTGTAGAGCAGGCGGGAGGCTGTGCGCTTGGTCGGAACCGAAGGTCCGTAATACAGTGCTGGGGTGCTCTGGGTAGGTCTGTGTTGTATCTAATTTGGTAGCTAGAGGGTCTCCCTGTGCCCAAATTCACTCACAGCCCTGCAGGACAGGCTGCAAATGGTGCCTGAGCCAGGCTGTCCCCTTTTGGGGTGCTCTACAAAGCGTGGGGAGAGGAGTTGGACCTCTTTGCTGCTTGAGAACTGGATTTTTAAAAATGTTTGTGTTGGTATTTTTTTAAAGGGTGGGATGCTACCATGAGCTGGGTACACCTGGCTGTGTGGGGCTGAAGAGCTCTGCACAAAGAGGACTCAGTTCAGCAGTGGTCATTAGGGACTTTCTGGCCTCTGTAGAGAGATGGCTCGGAGTAGGGGGACCAGCACTCCCTTCGAGTGGTAAAATCAATCCCATTCTTGGCTGCCTGGGGCAGAGCTGGGGCAATGGGTGTTGGGAATGTCCTAGTGCTACACAGGGTTATGCTGGGTCTGCACCAGGGTCTTAAAAAGCCTTTAATGGGTTGGAAATGATCCTCAGTGCAGGGGACGTGCAGGAGGAGCCTAGCAGGCATGTTGACAGTTTTGCCCTCCGAATAAATTTGACACTGCTTTCCTGCAGCATTTGTGGGTATTTATTGCCGTACATCATGGCATGAGTCCCTTTCTAAAGGGGCTGGTGCCTTGGGTCTGTGACAGTCTGATCAGCGCTTTAGACCGTGACATAAAAAGACCAGCAATTCCTCCTGGCAGGCCTTACTACCAAAAAGCATTTTATAAATAAACCCTCTTACGGGAGCTGCCAGAGAAGACTCTGTCCTTAAGACAGAGCGGACCCAAATGCCTTCAACTGCAGGCCAAAGGCTTTTTTTCCATGTGTAGCTCCTGTGCAGATCCTTGTGTAGACAGTTGTTCACAGCCAACTGGAGGATGTGGCCTGCAGATCGGTGCTTGCCCGGACAGCCCTGGGCCAGATGCAAACCTCGGAAATTTCACTGCACTGTTTGGTCTTTCTGTTAAAGCCGTAGCTGCTGGAAGGAAGGGAGGAAACTGGAGTTGCAGTTTTCTTTTTAAAAAGCATAGGTTTGTAGAACTGAGAAAGAAAGCTGAGCAGCATAAAGCAAGTGTGCCCTAAAGGTTCAGGAAGCAGAAGGTGAATGAAAGGCACCTGCAGTGGTTTCCTTTAGAAGGATCACTTGATGTTTGACCTGTTCACGTGGCTTCCTGACGCTGGTGTCAGGACTTGCGCATCCTTGGGACTCGTGCCAGCATTCACAGAGCAAAGAGCCCGGGCTGGCGCTGTCGTTTGCTCATCTGGCCGTGATCCCAGGCAAATGTGACAGTGAAATGCTGTGCCCGAAGCACATCAAATGTTTGCACTGTGGGTTAAAGACACAGCATTGATGAAGCACTTAATGCTCACAGAGTTTGGTGCGCTGGTGCCCGTTCGTGGGGTTGATTCAGTGGCAGCCATTAGAAATCCTGGCCGTGCTTTAATTATATCCCTTCACTATCCCTACTCTCAAAACCAGAAAATATCCATAGAAAAGAAAAAGTTAACTTTGAGCAGTCTTTCTGTCTTCAAAAGCTTGGGCTTCTCCCACTGTAGTGTCTTGCATACTGATTACCATGGGGTTTATCGCTGGTGGATCGGAGATTGGGTTGAACTGAAGAACACCTGAACTGTGCCGAGTAAATAGTGTAATCTCTGCACATTGGGAATAAAGCTACAGGTCCAATTTACTCAATATCTGCGAAGACCTGAAAGCTATGGCTCATCCCCTACGTCTCTGGGTTACACTTCAACGTCGATAGTGCAGGAGATCACCAGTTCTCCAGGAGTTCAGCAGCCCCTGCGCACAAAGTAAGGAGAGAAATATTGACAGTTTTGCTGTGAAGAGTTTTACTCTGTTTGATCTGGACGTTTTCTCTCTCTTCTGTGGACATTTGTTTACAGTCAAATCTGAAACTTTAACTGCTTTTGTTTTTGAAAAGCTGAAAGTAATGGGTTTTGCAGAACCAAATATTTTGTCATGTGCGTAGAGTTGGACCACTGTACACCAGTATGTAACTTGATTTTTCCAAGTGAGCTTCCACTAAACAAATCTCATCACATTGCCACTTAGCACCCCAAAAGTACTGACAAGTACAACGTTGCATATGCTGAAATTGAAGTTATCTTTAGGAAAAGTGGTACTACATGATATTGTCTGTAGGTGCTGACACTAGAAGAGGTGGTGAATTTAAACAGGACTTTGACAGCCAGTGGTGCCCAACTGCAATAACTGCATGGCCTGAAAGAACAAATTCTGTGTCTTGGTGGTGCAGCTGCATTTGAATCAAAAGATCCTGACCAGTCTGCCCAGGCTGAGACTGGAAGTCAAGCAGCAGCAGCATCTGGGACTTGATTTCACTTCTTGGTGAAAAAAGAAGTTAGGAGTTCCTATTGCATTAACATTTATTTTTGATACAAATGGCAAAACAATTCAGCAAATGAAATCTTTACAGCTGAGAGATTGAGTAACAAGGGAAAGAAAACGTCAGTGCAAGTTAAAGCAAATTTAATAAAGCAAATAAAAACAATATACTGACACTGAAATATAATCTTAACGCTCTGACTGCAACTAACTGAAGCCAGGAAATTCTCAGCTAAGTGTTCCCTCGGCCCTCTTAAATCAACCCATTTTGCTTAGGCATTGTTGCACGTAAGCGCCTTTATGAGATGGCCCCAAAACACTGGATGATAATATGAACACTAAGAAGATATATTTTTTCGTCAGCTGTGTGTTTGTATATATCTGTGGTGATGTATCAGCACCGATTCTACGAGCCATTTCAAAATCAGCTAAGCTTTAAGTATATGCTTACACAGTTTGCAGAATCAAGGTCACTGTGCTGCAGGAAAAGTGCAATTCATAAGGTGGTACTGGAGATGCAACAGTATTACCGAGGTCCCTTTGTAGGTACTCTAATGCTGCTTTTCAGAGATACTAAAGTATTGATCTTCACAAAATCTGTACATTAAGGAACCCTCATTTGCCAGATGAGAGGCTGAAGTCCTGAGATTAAGCGGTTTATCAGCAGCCTCAGAAGGTGTGTGTGGCAATGCCAAGACTTGAACGTGCACTCTCAGTGCCTCCGTTCAGCATTTTATCCCTGAGATGTCCCACTTACAGACCGAAAAAAGTTAAAAGGTTCAAAACTTGGGGAATCCGAAGTGCCCTGCAGATGTGTTATAATTTAAAATGGAGTTTAAAATGGAGTGGGTTTAAAACAGAGCTGAGAGGGGACTCACCGTGCCCTGCTGTGGGTTAGGATTTGGTTTTGGGACCTGAGGGCCTCCAGAGCTAGAATTGGCTGGAGTCCTGCTTGAATCAGAGACGTGGGACGAGGGCTGGGTCAGGATGGAGCTGCTGCACATACCTGCTTTGGAGCTACAAGAGGACTTTTCCTGTTTGATTCCCCAACATTGGACACTTTAAAGATTCAGCTGGACAGGGTGCCGGGGCATCTCAGCTGTTATAGACTGGGCTTTTGCCAAGACAGGTTGGACCAGATGATCCTTGAGGTCCCTTCCAACCTGGCATTCTATGACTTTGAGATGGGTGATGTGCATTCTAAACATGGTTTACTCAATAGCATTTTTTTCCCTTTAAAAAAAAAAAAATCTCAGAGAAAATGCTGGCCTTGAAAAAGGAGATAAAGAGTGCCACTTGTCTTTTTTCCATCTTTCACTGGAAATTTGGCCCTTACAATATGTTTGGAGTTCTGATTCTTCATTCTTATGCAAAAAGTCTTTCTCACGTGAGTAATCCTGTGAAAGTCCTCAGAATCTGCTTGAATTGTTAGGTCTATAGGTCTTTTGAGTGAGATAATATAAGCAAGGGTTTGTGCCAAGTGCTTGTGCTTTTGTGCCCCCACCTCTGAGGAGTCAGACCAGCCAAATTTGGACTTCCTGATGCTGTTTGCAGTTGAATAAGAAAACACTGATATCAGCCAAATCTATGCCTTGGTTGTTCTTCTTACTTAAGTTCAGAAAACACACCTAATATTTCTGTTCCAGAAGCACAGCAGAAACGAACAGATTTCTTACCCAGGTTCGCCTTGCTGCTGGATTCCATGTCCAAGAAGCTTTGACCTGCCTCTGCCTCCCGAGCCCTCATTGCTAGTCCTGACTGTCTCTTTATCGAAGAACCTTCACAGCCCATATCCATCCTGCTTATCACTCTTACTCAGTATTGACAAATCTGTGCCCGCTTTTGACAGGCCACGACTAATTGATTCTCTACCAGCAAAGTTTTCCAGCAAACTCTTTTGCAGTATCTGCCCTTATGAGTTCCCCATGGGCTCAGGGAAAGGTAGTGAATGTCTTAAAAAATACCTGGTTTTTGTAATATTTAAACTATGTTTCCCATCCTGCTTTCCCACTATTTTAAAAGCCAGTTGGAGGCAGAGGAGCAGTGACATGATACGGATCAAGAATTTTTCTTTGCTTTTATATTTTTTCTCCCATTTTTTTCATGCACCGCCACAAGCCGTTTGCCTCCACACTGTGTTTGTGTTTATCACGCTCAGGTTGTGAGATCTATGGGACCGGGGCTGTCATTTTGCGCATCCCCCGGAATACTGAGATCTTAATCTGTGCTTAGGATTTCCACAATTTGTGGCAGTACAAACATTAAACAGTCTCCTCTGCTTGTGTTTACATGCAGGAAAATCCAGTAAACCCATCTGGATGTAGCTCAGCTCTGCTTTTAATTCCTTGGCGGTGGCCCACGCTGTCTGGGAAAGGCTCCGAGTGCTCCTTCTGCTGATCTTTAGCACACCCAGTGATTTAATGCGGGTATGGCTACCACGCTGAAAGGGTCAGACGCAAAGATAAATACCAGCACCTTTCCAGCTTACAAGACAATCTTGGTTTCTTCCTGTAGTCTGCCAGTGGGAAGCTGTTTTCTTTCCTAAAATCCCATTTATTCACTGTAGTAATTCAAGGCCTGACTTTTCTTAGGTTTTACCTTTTTGTGGCTACAGGACTACAGGGCTGGGCCAAATCACAGCGTAGCCGGAGCTGTCAGTCATTTTAATAATTATTATTAACCCCCTGCTGATGCTTTTCCACATGAAAGCAAGAGTCTCTTTGGCACTTTTCTTACTTTTCTTTAAAAGATGGAAGGTGGAATAACAAAGTTCTTAATTAGCTGAGCTGGTGGTGGAAAGCTCAGTGTCAGATTTCCAGGTCAGTGTTTGATGGAGGAATGATAGGGGGAAGTGATGCATCGACATTGATTAAAGAGCAGTGATGAAGCAAGATAAAATTGACATTTATTTCTTCCCAGCTAAAGTAATGTGACTGACAATACTTAAAGGTGAACAGTCTTATTTCTTGAATCAACAATGCAACCTGTAAAAACACCCATCACAGCAGTCTCTTCTTAATTACTAACATCTAATTAGCCCCAAATCACTGTAGCGCACTGATTAAAATAAAAGGTGCCTGCCACTCTTTCTGGTTTGGGTATATCTGAGAAGGGCAGAGGATATGAAATTAACTGGCACTTAAAATTGTTTCATCCAGAGACCTTGCAAAGAGTCCTCAGCTTTTCTTTCTCTTCTCCATTCCTTAGTGAAACAGAATAGTAATCCCAGATGACTGTGGGGTTTTTTGTGGTTTCGTTGTTTTGTTTGGTTGGTTTTTATTTTGTTTTTTCCTGGATGCTGAGCAGGGACAGCTCACTGGAAGCACTGGGAACCCCTAGAGGGGTGTGGGAACACTGCAGAAAGCCAAGCTATTGCCTTTCCTGCTGTTAATAATGGGGAACAATTAATATTTTATAGGACTAAACTTGTTACTTTGGTTNCAAACCCAAAACCAACAAAAAACCACACAAAGGAAATAACAAATATAAATCCCCCAATACCTTATTTTCTACAAAGGGTCTGGAGTGCAGCTGGTTACTCTGTGAATATGTTCATGTTGCAGAAAAGAGCATTCAGGTGATAACGCTTGAAGTGGCAGATAATGCTCATTTTCGAGCTCTGATTGAGTTGAAATCTTGCTTGTTGCACCAAGGTGACGAGGACAGAAGATCCTGGAGAAGTAACATCCTTCTATCAGTAGATGGTAGTATAACAACGTGGAAGGAGCGGAGCTGCTCTAAGGTTGTCCCAAGAATCCAAGCTGTTACACTTGAATCTCAAGTGAAAAGCAAGACAAAGAGAGGCAGAGAATAAGTTTAGACTCATGTTTTACTTTTCACCAAATAGTAGTTTACAGCAGAGGGAATTAATGTATGGTTTTATTCATGATTTATGCATGGTTTATCTAGAGCAGCATGAATAATTGATTATTTTTGTTCTCTGGCAGTGCAAGAAAATTAAAATAAATATTTTTTTTTTCTGAAGCAAAATAAAAAAAAATAGGAAATCAAACAGTGAAAGGGAAGGAACAGACTCTTTTGTGTCAAAATAAATGTTTTATTTCTCTCCAAAACAACTGTTTTGTTCCATAAATGCTTTCCTTTTAAGGATGGCTTGAATCATTTAACATAAAATTAAAGGAAATTGCCGAGCGAAACAGTTGTAGTTCAGTTCTGGCTTGTACATATCAAAATAATGAGGTTTAAATGTTGTTTCCTTTCCTGTCTCAGAGGCAAAGAGTTTGGTGAAACTGGGACAAGCTTCCCAGGAGATGGGTGCTGCCAAAACTGAAATCATCACGAGAATGTTTCAACCACAGCAACGGTGATCCTGGCCCTTGGTTTGGCGGTGCTGCACGTGAATTTCCAGCTATGAAAATAAAACTAAACCAGAATAAACCTGCAGAGGGGCCTCATCCTTCTGTGAGCCCACGTTTGTGAAACCTT